>PVKE010023947.1:0-24203 GCA_004027555.1 Craseonycteris thonglongyai | reverse complement strand
TCTGGGCCCTCCCCCTTCTCTTCGTCTCTGTCTCTGTATTTCTATCTCTGTCAAAAACAATAAAAATAAATCTTTAAAAGTTAGGAACCCTCTTCACTGGTTAGAGGAATTCATAATTCATCTAGAGAGGCCACATAAAGGAAAAAATATGAGGTAGTATATCCACAAAGTACAACAAAAATATTGTAAAAAGTGAATCGAAGAAAACAAGGAAACTTTTCTTCACCCCAATTATTTTCAATATATTTCCTTATTTAGCAAGATCACAACACTACAACCATGAATTTATGTTACATCAGATAAAATTTGCTAGCTAAAATGTGATATCTAGTAAGAAATCACTGCTAACTAGTGCATTGTACTACTCAAAAAAAAAGTAGAAGTGGCAACCTGAAATCTGCAGAAATCTGCTGGGAGCATTAGATTGTGACTGTATTTGCTTATGCTCAGGGTACCCCAGTTTGAAGTCTTTACAAGTTATACATCTTAAGAGAAAAAGAATGGTTCAGTGAGAGAGTTTTATAGTTCATTGAGATGAGGAAAAGGGTCAAAGGCAGTCTAACGCATATTGAGCGGCTTGGAAAGTAGCTGTGTCTTTGGAGGCAACTGCCAGATAGGATCTCCTGGTGGTAACTGTAGCTCTGCTTTCTCCTGTCACGTTGGTTGTGATGAGAGCTGAGAATGTGGCACGACGAAGTGAGGAAGTACCATGCAGTGAAGGGCACATTGGTCTGGGCACAACTACAGTCAGTAAAAATGGTAAATATACTTCCATGTATTTGGCCTTTAGCAGCTTTAGAGACTTCAAATAACATTTTACCAAATGACTTTTGAGACTTTCTTGGGGGTAACGCTTTTTCTTTGGGTCACGTAGTAATTAAAAAACTGGTAGCAGTTGTGAAATCGAGTAAGAAAAGATATAGAATAAATTGTTTTTTCCCTAAATGCCTTTAAATTCAATAAAATTTAGGCCAAGGGGACATGCTAATTTAAGAAGTTATCAATTTCTACCTCTGATGATATGGATAGCATTCATACTCTAAAAATTTCATTTGGTTTAGGATTGGCTAAAACAAACTTGTTGTCAGAGACCTACGTACTGTTTTCATAAGACTCAATCCTATCATTTGGAGAATTTAACATTACTCCAGGTTTCAGGTATTACTTATGTTAAATGGTTTTGTGCATAGGGTACACAGTTTAAAAGGGTGCACTTTGGAATATTAAATAATATGAAAAATGAATGCTGGGAATAGAACCTAAATTTGAAAAAAATTAACATGCTGACAACTGACAAATGGCCCAATTAACATTACAGACATTATACCAAGTTGAAAAATGAGTAGCAAACAAAAATTTATTTATATAAGAAGTAAAGTTTAGAAGTTTATGAAAATCATATTTTTTTTCTATTTCAGCAAAATGACTTAGAATTATTCTTCTGAATTGCTTACCTATGGTGCTTTAGAGAGAGCATATTGTATGTGATTAACTTCCCAATGATTTAGGTGAATTATTGAAAACATTTTGTATAAATTGGATATTTATGTCTTGAATCACTCTGTGCTATTTGTCAATCTGTTGTGTACTAAAAAGCAGGACTGTCTGTCTCCTTGCTGTAGCCACAGGGGCTGGACAATTGTGGACATGCATAGTAGTTCTTTAAGACCCTCAAGACATTTTGTTGAATGTGTGGATAAGGGCTTTAACATAAAAATGAACACAGAAAAGCAAAATATGACTGAATGTGGATGCATTCTGGACAGACTATGAATGAAATTGTGTTCAGGATGATGAAAGCTGGGTTTTGCCAAATTGATCATGTAACATGAATGGAAGCTGTTATAGTTCTCCCAAATAATTTCTATCATCAACTCTGTAGGAAAAAACAAGAAATAAAAAAATAAAAAGGGAATGCCAGGATAGCTCAGTGGTTGAGCACTTGCCTGAGAGTTCCAGGGTTTGATTCCCAGCCTCCACCCGTGCCACATCATATGCTGAACAACTGGTAACTGCTGGGATGGCTCAGCAGCAAAGGTTCTCAACTGCCATGTGGGAAGCTCGTTCAGATCCCACCCCACGTGGCCCCACATCTACCTGTGTAGAATGAAACCATGTCACAGCTAATGCTGTACAACTATGGAGACTGCTCTGGTCCCTCCCCCCTTCTCTTTCTCTCTCTCTCACTTTCTCTCAAACAATGAAATAAATCTTAAAAATGTATATTAGAATAAGAATAAAAAAACACAAATTACATCTGTATCTATATAAAATATTTACTAGCCTATATTTAATTATTTAGGCTTCACTCTATAAGGTTGTCTAAGTATTTGAATTGCATAAACTTCCCACCTCCTATATTTTCCACTTCAAATAGTTTTGAAAAATATGTCCTATCAGCAATGTAGAAGTTTTATGACACTTTTTTATGACCCAATTTAGCTGTATTATCATATATTTTTATTTTATAATAAGGTTATTAGATGCCTGTTCCCACATTCTAGGGATCCAAATTTAATTATATAAAATTATTAAGCTTTTTTTAGTCACTGTACTAACATATGCATATGACATTTGTCACATATATGCATAAATATATATATATACATATTTATACATATATACATATGAGTACATTCAATGAAAATATATTCAATTAGCTTTTATTATTTTTCAAAATATTTATCTTACTGTTGGAGAAAAGGTGAGAGTGAGTGAGAGAGAGTGAGAGAAGGGGAAAGTCCTAGAGCTGTCTCCATAATTGTATATCATTTGTTTTGACATAGTTTCATTCCACACAAGTGGATGTGGGGCCGTGGGGGGTGGGAAATGAACTGGGAGCCTCCCACATGGGAGGTGAGAACCTTTACCACCATCCTGGCAGTTACTAGTTTTACCACAGTTCAGTATATGGGTTTGAATGGGTCAGAACCAGAATTCGATCCCCAGATCTCGTGGTTGCAAGGCAAGTGCTCAACCTGTTGAGCTATCCTGGCATCTCCTTATTAGCTTTTGTTTATGCTGATTTTTTTAAAATGAAAAATCACAGAAAATAAGTAGATATCAGAAAATTAGGGTTTTTTTGGCACCCGTTTTAAGTTAAAAATAATATTTCTAATATAAAATCTGGAACCAATACATATTTAGTCTGATTTTCTACAATTTTTATGTGTACATATTTATTTTAATTATATTTGATGCCTGCCCTAAACTATTGGAATATTGAAATCTATCAAAATACTCTTTTTGTTGACTATTGAAACAGAGAGCAGATATTATATTCCTATAAGTCTTATCCACATAAAAATATATTGCAGTAGAGTGAAAGGAGATAAGAATACTGAATATAATCTTTAAAAATAGCAGTGTTGCTACTGTGGGTTGAAAAAAATGAAACGGAAATTTCTCTTTGTGGGTATTAAGTCCATGTTTGCTTGGGGAAGCAGTACTAGTATTTTGATAAGAACAAGATTTAATATGTAATTTTAGCTGAACAACAACTGTGTCAAACATTATGCTCTTTTGAGTAGCATATTACACTTACAAAAAAGTAATTTCTTTTTTTATTTGGAGATGCTCAGGACTCTTGCAAAAGTGAAGATGCATAGAATTGATACAAGTCCATGAAGACCAAGCTCTATATGTGAAAATTATCTAGGTTGATCTTGTTATTGATCAAAATGAAACATGTTAAAAGTTATCTGCATCGGTCAGTTGATTATCATCTTCATTTTAAATAAAGTACTTTTCATGGAAAATGTGAAAGTTCACTTGTCCAATTGCCTAGGAAGGCACTGGAGTGATGCAGTCTTTTGCTTATTTAATCACATCATCCTTTCTCTAGTGTATATTGTATATAGAAACAACTAAGAAATTAAATGTCAGTCTGGCAAAGATTATGAGATTAGGTGATTATAAAACTTTTCCAGAGTCTTACCCCATTAGTGATTCATAACTCTAGAATCGATTCAGTAAGAACTTCATCATCTGAGAATATCCAAAAATAAGTTTATATTTACTTAGGAGTTTAGAACTTCTTTAATATTTACTTAAGAGTTTAGAACTTCTTTGCTTCCCTGTAATGTTTAGTTTGTTATTTTGGTCACAGTCCTTTCTTCCCTTTGACCCATCATTTTAAAAACAAAACTGTCTAACTTGTACTGACAGGAAAAGTGAGATCTATTGGTCTGAGTTGTGAAACTGGTTGCCTCTTGGAGACAAGCTATTGAGTATACTGAGAGGATGGATATATATAAATAAAGTAAATCAAATAGAGTATTGATATGACAACTCTACACAACCATAATAATATAATGAATCAGTAGGGTTCCTTAAGAACATATAAACAAATGTTAAATTATGTTAATTGTTTTTAGTACTGAAGAAAAACTGAGTTTTCGAGGTAGAAACTTAATTTTGCTAAATTCTCCCAATATCTTTTACCTACCCCAACCCTAAATCTACCTCACACACTCCAGCCCTCTGCCCTTCCAATTGCTTCTTATTTCTGTTTTATTATTCATTTCAAACATAAACCCACTTTTCAGTCTCCCATGGATTTTTATTTCACACATGCCTTAAGCCCTCTTGAAGCACCATGCTAATATACTTTATAAATGTTAATCTATTTACTTCCGAAAAGACATTCTGAGGTTGATAGTATTCTGCTTTATAAATGAGGAAATTTAGTGATATTAGATTACTTGCTTAAACTCATGTGTCAGAAATTGTTGGAGCCAGGACTGAATCTCTAGTCAGCCAGACTCTAGAATGTATAGTCCTACCACTATGCAAACTTTTAAAATTTAATTCTCCAGACTTCAAGAGAAAATCATGTTACTTCATGTTGGCATTCATTTTAGTCACTCATTTGGTATAAAAGTGCCTTCTAAATGCCTTAGGTGAACTCTTTTCTCTGTAGGAGAAGAAATGATGGAGAAAGTGGAAATCTGGCATTAAGTCCTGCTTCTGCAAATTACTTAAAGTTTTCGTGTTTCAGTTTAATCATCAGCTTGGGTCAATCATGTTCATCTCATGGGTCATCAGGAAGATTCAGTGTGATACCCAATATAATATTAATAGCACCTGCACTTGGTGAGAAAGAATTTTTAAAATGGATTATTATGCTATTGGTAGGTGCAGGGTTGTGCACAAAGTAGTAAAGATGAGTGGGGAAAAAGTTTAAAGTATAATTGAGGAGACAAAGAAATTTATAAGGGAGAACTAATATAGAAAATGATTTTAGGATAATTATATTGCAAGTTAAAAATTATATATGTATATAGACACACACATTCCTAAATAAGGATTTAGAATAATAAAGTAATGCTTGGAGATAGGGTATTGCAGAAGTTTTCTGGGAGCAGGTGTTATGCTATATTAAAGGGTTAAGTAGCACTTGCAATGGAGGGTGTAAGAGTTAAAGCAGAGACACGAAGGGGCACTAAAGAGGAACTGGAGGACTCAAATGAAATGGGACCTTGAGGTATTTCTAGTACATATATTCTTCAAATCAAACAATAGCTAATGACTCTTTAGTGTTTTCTAGGTACCAATAACTGCTCTAAAAACCTTGTGCTAAACCAGTTCCTGAAGCAACTGCATGAAGGAGGTGCTATTCTTGTTCCCTCTTTACAGACACGTGTTTCCTCTTTATAGGTAAGGTACAAAGATGCCAATTGCCTTGCCCCGAGTCACACATCTAAGGAGCAGCTGATCTAAAACTTCAAATCCAGGATTTCCAACTTAGGCGGTCTGGTTCCAGAAACCTAATGAGCTCCCAGAAAGGCACGAAGCTCACACTGGGGGCTTGTAGAAATGTGACCATAGGAGTGGTGCCATGTGGAGCACTGTTAAAGATTAAGGAACAGAGACTGGTGCTGTTTATTATGAAGGTTAAATGCTTCCTGCTCAATTCCTAAGAATCAGAGGATCTGAAACCTATCTTTGAGATGTAAACCAAGTGTGAATTGACTAGAAGCTTTGCTGCAGAAAATGATTAAAAAAAAAAAGTTGCATTAAAGGGCTAACTCCCACCTCAGACACAATCACATAGTGCAGAGAGCAGGGGGTGAACTAGAGATGTTAAATCGCATAACAGAAGTCCAAGTAACTGGGGTCAGGATGACCTGTGAGAAGAAATTTACAAGGGAGAAAGATTTCACATAAGATTAAGTAATGAGACAGATGGATGTTTTGGGAAAGAAGAGAGAATAGAGAAGCAAGGCACCATTTTGAAAACCCTGAAGTTTTCAGTCTGAATAGCAGATGGAATGGAAGTGCTATCAACGTTAGGCAGAATTAAAGTGGTGGGAAAGTTAAGGGGAAATGGAGCTGATTTAGATTCACATTGGTGGTCAGTGCCCTAGCTGTAAGGAAGCAATTTAAGGAAGTGACACGGGAGATCGAGTGGCTAATCAAATGCGAGCCTTTATTGGGGGTTGGGGGGGCTGGGGGGGGGAGGCTCCCGGGTGACATTCTTTAATCCAAAGAATGCACGTGTGGGGAAGGGAGTGAGTGGGTTATATAGGGCTCTGGGGTCGGGGAGAGGCGGATCAGATTGCCAACAGAAGTCCCGCCTTCGAAAGTTCCCTATTTGCCCGCCCCCCCCCCCCCAGGCCCTCCGACCTTTTTTGGTATAAAAGGGGCGTCGTTCTGTCTCAAGCTACTTCCTGCTGGACAGGGGCGATGAAGGGAGGTCAGCGGCCGGGGGTTCGGTTGGAAGCCAGGCATATAAATGGAGAAGCATTTGGTTGATAGGGATTCAGACTTCCTGCATGTGGCTGTGGATGTGTCCCAGGGCTCCTCCGCCCTGCCTGTAGTGACAAGGGAGGAAGCCAGAGAAATGCCCACAACCATAGGGAAGCAGATGACCTTCCTCCCTTGGGTTGAGGGTGAAGCTGCGAGTGGGAAAAATTTTCCCTGACTGTAAAGAGGAAGTTGAGGAACCAGGGTTACGGGATGCAAGGGAAGTTGGAGGGGGCATTGATGCTTTTAAGGAGGGTCTGATTACATCAGAAGGCTCCTCCCAGTGCTGATCATTGGTTAGACAGTGCTGGTCAGATTGCAGAAGGGCATGGGGGAAGAGAAGCTGACATAGCAGAGAGAGATTTTGGCCAGTCAGTCCTGAAATAAGGGGATTCCCTTAATGAGGGTGAGGGGCTGAGGGCCCAGAGATATTAAAGGGTTGACAGAGAGGGACGGCCGCCAGAGGGGTGTCGGCCAAAGGAAGTGCAAAGAAACAGTCAGAAAGGTTACCTGCCCCAGTCAGATTTAGAAATTGGGTACCTTGACAGATGAGGGTGAGCCAGGAAAAGGGGTTCATTTTACCTGTGTCATCCCCTGATTCAGAGGGGAGCTGCTGGTTTAGGGTGAGTTTTATTTTTGATGGAGCCTGCCTGGCAGGTATGGCATGATTTCTTGGATTGGTCATAAGGGGAGCAGAGGGCATGTGAGCCGACAGGTCTGGATACAGATTCAAAGCCCGAGAAGTGAATAGAAAGCAGGGATTGACAGCCCTGAGGGGGCAGTAGGCTGTGTTGGGCAGAAATTGGGTATGAGTGGCTCCGCCAGCCTTCCAAGTTTGCTGAACATAGAGGTGCCAACAGAAGGGATTGAGGGATTGATGATCCTGTGGCGATCCAAGGGATAGATTAGCTAGGAGAAACAAGTAAATCATGTTGAGGGATGGAGACATGTCATAGTCCCCAATTAGAGAACACAGATTAGACAGATGATTGAACCGCGTTCATAGGTGGTCCAGTGGGTTGGAGATGCAATGGCGAGGAGGGAGGACAGGATGAGAGACACAATCTCAATGGCTGCCAAAAACCAGGGTGGGCAGATAGTGGTAGCAGACATCAGACCGTCTGGGGGGACGGGTCCGTTGGTTCAGGGACTGGTGAGGCCGCTGGACCCTGGCAGGAGAGTTTCAACTTGGTTGGGTTTAAGGGGTGGGATGACCAATTTCCCTGGTCAGGAGCCAGTTTCAGGCGAGAGACGTGATACCAGGAAGGGTGGCCCAAGAGTTTGGCAGCAGTGAGGGTGGTGAGGACAACAGTGTGCGGTCCTGTCCACCGGGGTTTCAGAGAGCAGTGTTGGAGTTCCTTAAGAAAAAACACTGTCCCCGGGTTATAGGGGAGGGGAGGAGGAGTAGGGGCCACTGACTGCTGGCAGGTGGCGGTCAGCGTGTTCCCTGAGGAGGTGATGGAGCAAGGACGGGTAAGGGAGGTAGGAAGCCAAAATGAGGGGCTGAACCGGGAGGTCATGGTTAACAAGGAAGGGCCAACCATAGAGCAGTTCGAAAGGGCTGAGGCCAGTGGGGGCCCGGGGAGCCGCCCAAATCCTGGTCAGGGCCAAGGGAAGGAGATTGGGCCAAAAGGCCTGGAGCTCTAGCTTTCAGGATCCCCTTAGCTTGCTCCACCTTAACGGAAGATTGGGGGGTGGTAGGGGATGTACAGTTTCCAGGTGATTCGGAGGCCTTCCGAGACCTATGGTACAACCTGAGCAGTGAAGGCCGGGCCGTTGTCCAACTGGATAGAAGCTGGGAGGCCAAATCGAGGGATGATTTGTTCTAGGAGGATGGTTGTCACCATATCTGCAGTTTCCTTAGTGGTAGGAAAGGCCTTGATCCAACCTGAAAAGTTGGATCAACCGTAGTGAACCAGTATTCAAAATGTCTGACTTGGCATGGGGGTGAAGTCCATTTGCCAGTCCTTGCCAGGCTGATGTCTGTGCATCTGATGAGTAGGGATCCTGGCTGGTAGGTGGGGCAGGCTGTATGGGCCTTTTGGATTAGCATCCCTTAGTCCTGGAAAGTGAAAGAGAGGGTCCAGAAAGCGGAACATTGCTTTCGGAACAATGTGTAAGTAGTTGTGGACATCAGACAGGAGGGTTTCAGCTGGTGCCTGTGGGAGAGCAATTTTATTACCTATGAAGATCCAGCCCTTATCCGCCATATGGCTATTATGCCGTAACAAGGTGGCTGTTTCCTCGGGGGAGTAGGCAGGCTGAGTAGGGGTGGTCAGGAAAGGTATGGGGGCAGGGAAAGGACCCGAGGTGAGGGAGCAGGCCACGGAGTCTGCCCATGAGTTGCCTGTGCCACCGGGTCCCCGGAGGACTGGTGCCCCCTGCAATGGATAATTGCCATTTTGGAGGGTAGCTGGAGAGCTTCAAGGAGTTTAGAGAGAAGAGTGGCTTTTTGAGAGGTGGTACCCTCAGGCAGGGGGTTGGCCTCATGTGTGGAAGAGGTGCTAACGACTGCACAGGCCGCCCTGCTATGGCCCAGGGCTGAGCAGAGAACTGCTGTCCACAAAAAGAGTGAGGTCGAGGTGTTCCAGGGGGTGGTCAAAGAGCCCCTGGTCGGGGGGAGCTCAGGGCCTCAATGGCCTGAGGGCAGGAGTGTGAAGAGTGGGATAGGTGGGCAGCGGCTAGCAAGAGGGAAGCCGGGTTAAAGGGAGGGGAAGGATATAGGGAGATGGTAGGATCTTCGATGAACAGGAGATGGAATTCCTAGAGCCTGGAGGGACCTAAGAGGGAGAGACATTTGTGTCCCAAAAGGTCCATCAACCTCTAGGAGTAAAATACTGAGATAGGCAGAGCCAGGGTGATTTTTAAAGCTTCGTTGGTAAGCTCAGCTGCAGCCGCCAAAGCCCAGAAACAGGGCTGCCATACCCAGACTGTGGGGTCCAACTGTTGGGAGAGGTAGGCCAGTGGCCGATGTAAAGGGCCCAGGGTTGGGCCAGGAGGTCGGTGGCTATGCCATGGCATTCATCTGTGAACAGATGAAAAGGATGATCGGGGTTAGGTAGCAAAAGAGGAGGGGACGAGACCAAGGCATCCCTGAGAGCTGTGAAAGCTCGGCGGACGTCAGAGGGAGAAGTGAGTGGTCCTGAGGGTGCGTCCTTTGTTGCCAGGTAGTGTGGTCAGGCAAGAAAGGAAAAGTTGGGAACCCAATGGTGGAAGAACCCAACCAGCCCCAGAAAAGAAAGAATCTGACCTGCTGTTTCTGGCGGTTGAAGTTCTCGGCTGGCCTGAGTACAATCAGAGGTAAGGCTTTTGGATGTCGGGGTGAGACAGATGCCTAGATATGTGATGGAGGCAGAGGACAGTTGGGCCTTGGCTGGAGAGACTCAATAGCCATGTGAACCCAGATAATTAAGGAGAGAGGCAGTGTGTTGGGGATGCATTCAGAGAAGGGCTGCATAGAAGGAGGTTATCCACACATTGAAGTAGAGTGCTTGGACTGAGGGGGCAGGAGGTGAGATCCCGGGCCAGGGCCTGCCCAAACAAACGTGGGCTGTCACGAAAGCCCTGGAGATGAACTGTCCATGTCAGCTGCTGAGTTGCATGGGTGTCTGGGTCCTCCCAGGTGAAGACAAAGAGGAAGTAAGAATCCGGGTGTAGGGGTACTGTGAAGAAAGAGTCCTTAAGATCCAGGACAGTGAAACGAGTAGTGGACGGGGGTATATGGGAAAGAAGAGTATAGGGGTTAGGGACTACTGGATGAAGGGGGACCACAGCCTCATTAATGAGGCGGAGGTCTTGAACCAGGCGGTAGTCCCCTGAGGACTTGTGGACTGGCAGGATGGAGGTGTTGCAGGGGGGGTCAATGGGGATAAGTAGGCCTTGGCCAAAGAGCTGGGAAATGATAGGTTTAAGTCCCCTGCGGTGGGCCTCAGCAATGGGAAATTGAGGGCGAGAGAGAAGTTAGGTGGGGTCTTTTAGCCGGATGCGGACGGACTGGTGGTGGGTAGCAATGATAGGTTTGGAGGTGCCCCAGACCTTTGGGTCTACTTTGTCTGGGGGCAGCAGAGGATACGGGGTTTGGGAGGTAACAGGCCCAGTTGTAGACTGAATGTGGGGGAGGAGGAAGAGAGAAGAGGAAGCTTTGGGGGAGAGCTGGAGCATGGCTTCCAGGCGGTAGAGAATGTCCCTGTCGAGGAGGGGGACAGGACAGGAGGGTATGACCAAAAAGGAGTGGATGGCCCTCTAAAGAGCAGGAGAGGGGAGAGAGGGTGTCCCATCAATACCCATGATCGAGACCTGGGAAGGGAGGTGAGGCCTGGAAGAAGTAGGCAGAACCGAGTAGGCAGCCCCCGTGCCCACCGGAAATGAGATGGACTTACCTGCTACCTGCAGCGTTACCCTGGGCTCGGCAAGGGTGATGGGGTCCTCGAGTCTGGGCATCGTCAGTTGTCGGCCAGCCCCAGGAGTTCAAGCGAAGCCATGGCCTGGCCTGCTTGCTCCCCATGTAGAGTCGTGGAGGGAGGGGCGGCCAGGGGGCAGTCGCTTTTCCCGTGGCCCGGTTGCTTGCAAGCAGGGCAAGGCTTGGTGGGCGGCCTGGGGCAGGGCACCGACGGGACCAGTGGCCTTCTTTGCCACATTTGAAACAGGCTCCAGGCAGAGCACTATGTTTCGAAGGTTTCCCCAGGTTCCATCCGCTGGAACCAGCCGGCCTCAGGGCCGCTGCTAGGGCTTGGGATTGGAGCGCCACCTTCTGTTGCATCCGAGCCTGCTGGCGGGATTCGGCTACTTCGTCCCGGGCGGAAACATTTTAAATGCCATATTTACCAGGTCTCAGGCAGGGGCCTGGGGTCCCTGTTTTGCCCATTTAATATCAGGGGCAGATTGAGTGCTAAAATAGGTAGCCAGTACCGTGGCCCCTGCAGGGGCAACCGGGTGCAGGCGGGCATAGAGGGTTAGAGCCTCAGTGAGGTGGTTAAGAAAGACTGCTGGATTTCTGTCCGGGCCTTGAGTCATTTATTGGTTAGTTCAGGCGGCTGTGATGGCAGCAGCAGGCAGGCGGGGAGGTCCAGCCTCCCCGGAGTTGCCATCTTTACACGAAGGGAGGGGGCTTCCCTAAGGCGGGAACCCCCATCTTTAACAAAGGGGAGTTAGAGGAACTAACTCAAGGGAGAGGAAGGAGTAGTAGATCCAGAGGGGACCAGTGGAGCAGGCTGGGTTGGCCCAAAGTATGGAGGAGGAATGAGAGAGTCAGGTCTGAGAGGAGGGGAAGTGAGAGTCTCTGGGGGTTCAGAGAGCGGTGAGGGGTCAGAGTCCAGAGAGGAGTTGGTTGAGAGAGGCAGAGGGAAGGACGGGGAGAAGGACGGGAGCGCAAATCCCAATGTCGTTAAAAGTGCCTGAACATAAGGAACTGCCGAACATATGCTCGTCCTGCACCTTTAATTATTCGAGATCAGTGGGGCTGTTGAACGCAAAAGTCCCCTCGGGGGGCCAAATGGACTGATTATCCAGAGGATATTGAGGCCAAGCCCGAGTAGAGAGAAACAGGAGCCGTTTATGGCGGAGTTCCTCGAAGAGTCCGAGATTGGCAGGATTAGTGAGGAGACACCCCAGGGGCGTCTTCGGGTCGGATTTGGACTCGGTGTTACCCCTGGCCAACTGGTCTCAGAGTGGCGAGAGAGAGAGATAGGCGTCCCTAATCCCTGGTCTCTGGCCATGGACGGAAACGGAGAGGTGCCTCAGACTTGTGAGTTCACCTCGCCGAGAGGACGAACGGATGATCTGGACGTCTCCGGTCCACCCGGAGTCCGGAGGGAAAACAGAGGGTCCCTGATGCAGCTGTGGTTAACGGACAAGGACCCCAAACGGCTGAGACTGGTACGCCAGGGGAAGGAGGGACTTACCCCACAATGGCCGGATCGAGTGCCCAGTCGGCAGTCCCTGGTTGTTCCCAGAAGGGAGAGGAGCAGCTCACACGGTCGCCCACGGAGTCTATCTCCTCCCGGGTTTCAGCACCAAATGTAAGGAAGCGATTTAAGGAAGCGACATGGGAGATTGAGTGGCTAATTAAATGCAAGCCTTTATTGGGGGTGGGGGGGAGGCTCCCGGGCGACATTCTTCAATCCGAAGAATGCGTGCATGGGGAAAGGAGTGAGTGGGTTATATAGGGCTCTGGGGTCGGGGAGAGGCGGATCAGGTGGCCAACGGAAGTCCCGCCTTTGAAAGTTCCCTATTTGCCCGGGCCCCCGAGGCCCACCGACCTTACACTAGCCCTACTTGAGAATTAAAAACTGTATGCTTTATTTTTCCTACTTTTATATCACGTGATCCCCAAGTAACCAACATCCAACCCCTCCTTTGTTTTCAGTGGTAACCAAGGCAGGTAGACAGCTAAGTGGGGACCCTCGGGCTCTTTCCCTCTGGGCAAAACCCCCAAATTGATCTTGGTTGGTATTATTTAGTTCTCTAAAGGGAGACCAATTTGTATCTTGGTTGTAAAACTGGATTTTCTCCTTTGATGGCTGTCTTTTCATATACATAATGTTAAGTGAACTGATCTCCAAGGGTAAGAGCCAAGGTTAGGTTTCAGTAGAGAACTGCTCAGGGTAGGAGAGGTCAAAATCAACTCTTAGAAGCACTCAGCTTTCTGATCAGCTTTAATGGGGACTGGACTCCCCAAACCCTTAACTTAAGAGATACCACTATTTATAAATTATTACTACTCAGAACCATACTGAACTTCATCATAGACTGAGATTAAGTGGTTTCAATATAAAATAGTCCTTATATGTCCAAATAGTTATATTCTTCTGTTTCTCAACTGAAAATGAATAGACTATGCTATATCTATATGATTTTAAAGTCACTCCTTAATTATATTTTCTTCTTGTTTCTATTATGAATTATAATTTGGAGGATGAATGTAGGTCAAAATGAGAGAATAAAATCCACAGTGGAATGTTAACTCGATAAGGGCAGGGAATTTATGTCTGTTCGCATACTACTGTATTGCCAGTAGAACAATGCTTGGCATTTAGCAGGAAAGCAATGAAATTTATTGAATAAAGGAGTCATTTGTTTTGTTTAAAATGCAAACTTTTGAATAAAAGCATTGAAAATTAGTATATACCAGAAAATTTATACACATACATACACACACACACTGTGTGTGTGTGTGCATATATCTCTTCTGGTAGACTCAACATATACCAAATGACTATAATAATGATTATATAAAATTTATATGTATTAAAGAATCACAATTACTGTTATGATTTTTAATTTCCAATATACTACTGCCTCACCAGGAGAATTACTCTAGCCTGGATTCTTGTTTTATTCTTACAATTTTTTCATATGCCTGAGAAACAAGAAGGTCCTGCCCTTTCTAGCTCTTTTATTACTTCCCATTCTGTTCACACACCCTCCTAGAAAACCTGGCTGATTTTAATGGCAGATAGAGCAGGGAAGGAGGATCAGGATATAGGTGACACAAAATCTGGCCATAGCTGGCCTCTTTAGATGTAACATACTGGTGATCAGGTGAGACCACGCAGAACCGTTTAGCTATGATGCTAGAGAGGGAAGGAGATAAAAGTCCTTACTGTGATGAACTTGAGTTGATGTTACAAATTAGCTGCACAAAGCCCTGTACTTTTTTTTTTTTTTACTATTGCTTCAATATGAGTGGCTGATTAAGGCATCATAGATATATAAATGGTCATAGATATATAAATACAACATTTTAATGCTACAATCTGCTTCCTCTTCTATGCGTAGTGCTGCACAGAGTTTTAGGTTTCGTCCTTTTATACCACAAAGGACCTGTGTATTAGTCTTTCTGTTATTGGCTTTGAAAGGATTAATATGAGGTAGAAATAGAATGTATAAAGAGAGACTTTAAGAGTATAGTGTGATGAAAATACTTTTCTGCTTTTTCTTGTATTTTTCTTTCCCTCTTTTTGACCTTCAGCTATGTGTCTGCAAAGTAGCCCAGATGACAGCAGGTTCTCCTGATCTTTCCTGTCAGCATCTTTGAAGTCAAGTTCCAGTATCTGAAAAATGGAAGACATTCCCAACCTGGTCCCCAACCATAAGGATGCAAGGCCTCAAACTGACAAAAGTCCTTGCTTTATGCACCTGTGTTTTTGATGGAATTACAATTGTCCTTCTTTTCCTTTCTGGTTTTAAACATGTTTATTTCTCTTTTGAAAACATTGTATCTTTTTAGTATTACTGTGAAATTATATCCTTCCCAATCTTCCCCGTATAACATCCTGTCAATTTTTCTTATGGCTGTGTATGTGCCCGTCCTTTTAAAATTTATTTTTTATGAATTTAACATGTACTAGAGAACATAATAATGAGACAATTACAATCCTTATACAGTGATAAGCCCAACAGATCTATTTCCCATCTGATACCTTACATAGCTATTGCAATACCATTGACTCTATTTCCTATGCTGTACTCTATATTCCATATATATGTATACATATACATGTTTATATATGTGTGTGTGTATATATATATATATATATATATATATATATATATTCAAGTAATAGTTGACATTCAACATTATTTTATATTATTTTCAGGTGTACAACACAATGTGTAGACATCTATGTAATTTATGAATGCTGCCCACAATGGATCCAGTGTCCACCTGACTCCATGCATAGTTTTTTCTTTTCTTTTTAAAGATTTATTTTTATTGTTTTCAAGAGAGAGAGAAAGGAGGAGAGCCTGGAGCAGTCTCATTCCACAGGTGAGTGCAGGGCTGTGCCGGGTGGGAACCAGGTTGGGAGCCTCCTACATGGGACGCATGCCCTGGGCGGGAGCCGAACTATAGGCCTCCCATAGGGGTAGGTCGCCCTGGGGAGAACCGAACTAGGGGCATACACCAGTTCAGCGTATGGGTCTCCATGATCTGGGGCTGGACTGGGAATCAATCCTTGTACTCCATGGCTGCAAGACAAGCGTTCAACCCGCTGAGCCATCCCAGCATCTGCCGTGCATAGCTTTTTTGACATTAACTATATTTCCCCTATTCTACCTCATGTCTCCTAACCATTATGTGACTACCAATTTATATTCCCCAATTCTTTCACTCTTCCCACTTATCCCCCCCCCCCCACATCCCTTCTTCCACGGGATATGGTCAGTTTGAGTCTATTTCTGTTTTGATTGTTCCTTTAGTCTGGTCTTTAGAGTCCACATATGATAAAGCTCTATAGTTTGAATATAGAGTTCAAAAAAAAGAAAGAAAGAAAGAAAGAAAAGCTTTCTTATCCATGAATAAAACATCCAGTCTTACTAGGTAAAAGGTCCTAAGCAAACTTTGTTTTATACAAAATTAAGTTAATTTTTTCAGGTGAGCAACAAAGATAACTATGCTATTGAAATTTTTCCAATGACACTTGTACCTAATCTCAGTGACTTAGAGAACAAAACTGAAGTCATATTAAGAATTTCTAGGGGAAAAATGTATCTAGTGCTAGAACATAAAACCTCTCATCCAGAAAATTCACACAGAACAATTTCCATATAAGCTTTTATATCTTACCTAGTTCTACAAAAAAAGAAAAAGAAAAAAAAATCAAATTGCCAAAGTCTTAATTACACTGTATATTTACATTACAATCACAGACCCATTACTGGGAACTCCAGCTCAACCAAGCTTCCTCTCCATATCCTGCCTCCTCAGAAGACCAGCCTGGACCACATAGTAGTTACAAACCACCAGGAGAAGGGCTTGCATAAATTTAACAGTGAAACTTTCTGTTTCCAAGTGAAGACTTCTTTTTTTTTTTAACTGCAATTTCTGAATATTGAATGATCTTCTTAGTATCTTTCTAAGTAAACCATAGTAACTTGCAGTGAGAGTTTATTTTACCCTGAAGAATCAGCTTTTACAAAGGAGATTAAAAACATGAAGTTTTATAAAGCATGATTTAAAAATAAAACTTTTAATTTGGCACGGATGTAGGTACCCAGACTAAAGGTAAGAAGCCTAGAAGTTCTGGCATCTGTTTATCCCTCAGGTGAGTCCTGGCCTCAGGAAACATTCTAGGACCCTGGCTTCTACAAAGGGTCCTATTTCACAATTCTCTACAGGGTGGTGACTTATTTGAAAACTGTCCTAAATTAAAGCCACACAAACTAAATTTTATCCGATCAATCGGACCTCTAATGCTGTAATTTTTTTTTCTTTCTCACGTTTCTTATTAATTTAAAATTTTAGTTATCTCCATCAGTTACTTATTGGAGAATTTTTCTAGGAACTTGTTCTGAGTGCTACCTACCCAGCCGGCCACTGCCTTGGTCCTTTCCTGGGCCACACTGACGCTGTTTTCTGGTGGAGTTCTAGAGAGCAAATAGCATCAGCAATTTCATTCGCATTTGCTGGCTTCAGCGCTTGCAATATAAACTGAAAGTTGTGAGAACGCTCCATATCCCCAAATAGGAATCAATTCCTTGTGTTTGGGCCACTGGCTTCTCCACCTCCTGCCTGTCCCTGAGCTCTGAAAGACTGGGGTGGGTAAAATGGACAAGGTCTGGATTCTAGTAAAGCTACTGTAACTGCTTTCCAATATCTGCGACTCTTGGGGATGCTTCTCAGTTCCCCCAACCTTACTTAGCAAGTATACCTTCATAATAACAAAATTGACGGCTATTATTATTATTTTATTTTTATCAATGAAAGTCAGAAAAATTACAAAGACATTGAATTTAAATATTATTGTTCATTATTGAATGGTCTGTTGATAGGTTGGCTAAATCTGAATAGTAATAAATTCATGTAAAGTTCATATATTTTATTGTTTATTCATAACAATTTTTTCTTAATTTTAATACAGTCACTAATTAGGTTATTATAATTAAGATGTTCATATTGTTTGTTAAACAGTTTTGAAGCATTTTAATTCTTATATACTTTTATTAATTTCAAGTTAAAGAATTTTATGTTGCCTGAGGTAGTACTGAATGGAATAAAATTCTTAAAGCTATATTTAAATAGAAAATATATAATCAATTTGATGCTAGGTTCATATATCATAATGGAATCAAATATAAATTATAATCACAAAAATAATACAAAACATTTTAATTTTATCTTACAGTTTATTCACATATTACAATTTTTACTGCTATAGATATATAGAAATTTATACAGCATTTGTTAAGATATTTTTCTTTTAAATATTTCAATACTTTGGTAGTAGAGAAGTTTAATAATGATATTCTGTTCCATTTGGCCATGTACATTTTAACATTCAATCTTTATCTGTAATATCTAGAAAAGTCTTTATAGAAATTATTTCAAGATTTAAATGATATCTATTATCCTTATGTTTTATTAGAATGTCATATCTTCTGTAAAATTTGTTCCAATATAGAAAAAAAATTGCCCTAAAAAATATTTTAAACAGTTAAAGTAAAATACCAGGTTTAAATTAGTTTTTGTAACATTTCTATGATGATTAATGTCAATATTTTATATCAAATAACTGCAAATTTAAAATTAATTTTATTTCTACCAACAAACATAATTTGATCTTGATTTGAGGAACATGAACATATTTCTTTAATTCTGCTAATGAAGTTTATCTTGTCTAAATTAATTCTAATGATAATAACAAAATTTAGTCAGCAATCCCTAACGTGTTTGAGAGTCCCTGTAAGGTTAAATGAGATACATGTTTTGTCAAGTTGTCCCACCTTGAGCAGACCTGTAAAATATATCATCTTGAATGTTCCAAAGATTATTATTGCTATTGGCACAATTGAGCCCATGTTACCTTGTGACTATTTCACGTTATAAGCCTTGCTTCGCACAGAAATAGTGTCTAGAGTTTTAGCCAGCATTCCGGCTTATGGATCCTTTTTTTTGAACTACTATGTAATTATCTTTGAAATTAATGCTTAAAATGAAAAACAGTTCTTCATTTCATTCAAAACACCTTTTTACATCAAGCAAAAAACCAGTGACAATCCCTTTAACTTTGATTTCTACATTTTTATCTGGTAGTTCAATAGTTTGTATAAAAAATACTAGTTGTTCAATATGATTTTTATTCCTTACTAACTAGTTGCCTTTTTTCTAAAAAAATATACTAGGTGTATATTTTCTTTTTTATTTTAAGTGTGATGACATTCTATCACTTTAATATTCTTTATATTAATAATATTACTCTGAATAATTTTTCCTAGATAGTAATCATCTGTTTTATTATTTTTACCTGTCTTCATTTTTGGTTATTTTACCATCATATTTCTAAATCATTTCTGATGAATCAAGTCATTTAATGTTATTTTCCAAAAATAATACACTGTTGTTACTATAAAAGTGTTATTCTGCTTAACTAAATATTGAAGAAACATTGTTAATCTTTTAAGAACAACATTGCTATGTTCTATATTGGCAATTACTTGTCTGAGTTGAACGCCATTGATTTCTGACTGTTTATTTACTCTTTCCCCTAGTAATAGCTCATATGTGTATATTTCTGTATGATATTTTCTGTTTTATTCTTTTATTTTTCAGTTTAAATGTTTCTAATCACAGTGAATCACCAAATTAGATATTGAATCTAAAATGCCCTAGTAGAAACAAAATATGATGCTTCTGAATTTAGAATATATAAACCTAATTTTCTGGGGTGAGTGAAGAATGAGACATTATTTTTTAATGGGTACAGAGTTTCAGTTTGGGATGATAAAAAGTTTTGGTGATGGATCGTGGTGGTGGTTGCATAATAATATGAATGTATGTAATGATAGTGAATTATACACTCAAAAATAATTTGGTAATTTTTTTTTTTAAGATTTATTTTTATTGTTTTTGACAGAGAGAGAGAGATATAGAGACAGAGACAGAGAGAAGGGGGAGGGCCCAGAACAGTCTCCATAGTTGCACATCATTGGTTTTTCCACATAGTTTCATTCCACAGGTGGGAGTGGGGCTGCACAGGGCAAGAACTGGGCTGGGGTCTCACCCCAGTGAGAACTGAACTGGGGACACTACCCAGTTCAGCATATGGGTCCACATGGGCCGGGGCTGGGATTCGATCCTCGGTTCCCGGGGCTGCAAAATGAGCACTTAACCCACTGAACCATCCCGGCTTCCCCAAGTTGGTAAATTTTGTTATGCATATTTTACCACAGTTTTTAAAAAGCCCATTTATATAATTATTTCTCCATTTGAAATGATTTTGGCATAAAGTTAAATATAAATATTTTGCCAGGATAATAGAAAGTATAGTTGTGATATAAAATTAACTAGTATTATGCTTTGTTAGAAATATTACCTTGTTCATAGAATGAATGATAGATATTACCATTTTGCAGAATTACCACCCAATAATCGTAGTGAATGATCAAGAACTTTATTTCTTGCCTAATTTATCAACTTCACAAATATAAATGGTTTTCATTTTTTAACATGCAGTTCAGGGTTCCATTAGTTGGTTATAAATCATAAATATGAACCATAAATTTGATAAGTAATTCTCCTTTTATTTTCATTGTTTTGATCATTAGTTACATCATTCAGTAAATGTTTGATTTCATCTGACCTATTCAAGTTGAAAATTAAGTGATAAATTTTTATAATTTTACTATTGTTTTTATTATTTTGATTAGTAATTAAAGCATTATTAAAAATTTACTAACGTCCCATTTGTGGATTTTACCTGTTATATTTGACAGAAGTCTATTTACTTTCATAGTTAGCATTTTTTAAAATTTAAACAGATCAACTTTGAAGGTTTCTTATTAATTTCTTTTCAACATCCTTTTTTCAAGCTTCATTTACATATCTTCTGTTTCTATCATGATCTTGACTGATGATCAGTCACAATAATACAAAGATTTAAAAAAGTTAAATGTAATTGCATTTAAAAAATTAAAAATTGAATATATTTTCATCAAAAATGTATATTAAAGTAATATAAAATAAACATACCGGTATCATAAAATGTCAAAAAGTTGAAATTATATTCCATATATGTGTTAGTTATTAAATTACTCTCTTTATAATACTTGATTTCAGCAGTAGGGAAAGAGTACCCTGAAACAATGGAGTTCAACCCAAGAGGGTATGGTTTATGCTTGAATTGGTGACTAATTCATTATGCTGTGTACTTTCAAGCAAGAATAATTGGTCTTGGAATCAAGGTTAGATGTGGAATAGCTCTTCTTATTGTTATGTCTTAACAATGCACTCACAGAATTTTTTTAGCTTCCATTCCTGACAACTTGGAGTGACGTTGCTTTGGAACTCTTAGTTTTCAAAAGAGGGATGCTTATAGTAGGGTTCATGACAAGAGGTCCATGAATTGAGATGCTATGTGCATTTTGAACTTTCCCTGGCTTTGAAACAACAGGCAAAGAAAATGGGAGTGGATGCAGAAATGATCATGATCAAGAAGTCATTGGGATCCTCCTTTATAAAAAGGGTACAGGTAGACTGTGCCTAGGACCCCAGGAATTCCCCTGAGCTACTTTTTATTGTAGTATTTTCACATCAAATAGTAGAAATTATTGGAAAATACACCAAGGCAAAATAAACAAATAAGCATAACTCTGAGGGTTCAGAATCTTTAGGAATGAAGTTTTGGATCACCCTACCAGGTAAAGAATGCCAACAATTCAAGATTCTGGCTGAGAGAAAAGGTAACAAAAAAGAGATAGGTGAAGAAGGGTAACTATGTCCTCATGACCCATTATATAATACTAAATTTAAACTCTGGGCATACTTTCTCTTGCTTTTTATGTATGTATGTCACCTTCTCTTTTCTATAAGGTTGATTGGTTTTGTTTAATTTTACAGTTGAGTCTTTATGTTAAAAAATATTACAGTGGAAATTTGACTGATTTTTAGGGAGGTATTAATAATTTCCATAGGAATACTGTGTTTGTAAAGGAATATTCCACAATACATTCACAGAGCAAACAATGACTGTTCACATACGTGTCACCTTTTACGGGAGAAAGTGAGAATTCAAGGAAGAGATGTATTTTGGTAGGCAAAGGAGGTTGTTGCTTGGCAGTTCAAATATCCGCATAAGATGGATGTTGAGTAGTCAAGGGGTATAAACTGTGTAGGTTACTAGATGTTTGACTCTCTTTTTCAAAACTACTTTTCTCTATATTAATATTATTACACTGAGACTAGGACTTGGCAGTCCACATTTCGTCTTGTCAGATGGTTCCCTAGAGATTCTTCCAATAGGGGCACTAGGGAAAGACTGGACAGCAAGAGGACTGGGGTCCGTTATAATTTTACTTTCCGTATCTGTCAGAGTCTCTCTGGCAGTGGCTCCGCACCATAGTAGTAGCTGTTGCTTCCAGTTTCTTGTTTCGTTTTGTTTCACTTTGCACAACCAACCTCTTTGTGTCGCCTCAGAGAATCTAGCACCGGTAAGCTAGGGTATGTTCCTCAGATCTTAGTTCCAGAGCCATGGGAACACACTTCCAGGATCCTGACATATGAGCTTAGAGGTTTGGGGCCCAGCTCTGTAGCCCCATGTAAACTTTTATGTTCTAAAAACCCAATCTTGTTTCTTTGTTGCTACAGTCCTAGAGTGGTGGCATATTTTAGCTGTGACTATCTCTGTTACTCAGTGTTATCTTTTTGCCCATTTAGTCCCCTAAAATCTAGTTAATAAATTTCTTATATTAAATTACTTGTGTGACTATAACTGATGCATACTCTGTTTTCCTGACTGGGCCCTGATTAACATACTACTAAATATAAATACACATACATATATATTCCTTGAAAATATTCCAATTGTATATTAAAGTTAAAAAAGAAAAATATAACTAATAAATAGAAAATTGTAAATTCAAAATTATTTAAGTAAATCTGAGGATTTTATATTTTGAAATAAAATCTTATTAAATATTTTATAACAACAATCAATTCTAGCATTCAATGTTCATCTAGTATATCTACACCTATGCATATGCATAAATTGTCTAATGTTGCAAAATGTTTCTCAACCATCTTGTGCAGTTGTTGTAAATACCACCCAAATTAGAACACTTCCAGAGGTATTATTTGGAACACTAAGCAAAATGATATAATTAACTCCTGGTATTACTGAATTACTGAGACTGATTCTTTTTTACATGGGGATTTATTTTTTTTCTGCTATCTGATATCTGAGAGGAAATATTTGACAGGAAAATTAATTTGTCTTTTTTTTTTTTTTTTACTTGAACAATGTCACTACTCAAATGCTTCCCACTTAGGAAGTGTGTTCTTTTCTTACATCTACAACAGCAAAAGTCTCAAACTTCATGGCATTTACAATAATTACCTATTTTTAGCTAATATGGCAAAAGACATGGAGTACTTTCTGTGGTTTCTCAATGGTCATACTGAACACAAGATCCAAATGCATACTTGCCTATGTGTGGTATAAAATAACTCTGTGTATGTGTGTGTGATGACATGGGGACCTGAGCAAGAGTTCCTATGGCTAGGGGCCAGAGGACATTACAGGTCACTTCTAGTGTAGTAAAATAGTTATAACAAACACTAGATTGTCTTTTGCAGTACCCTTCATTCGGGTCTTCTATTCTTCTTCCATTGCCCTATTTTTCAAAGCAAGAGATGATTTATTTATGGTTCTTGTAGTTCTAAAGCTCACTTTGCAATACACTCACTGTGTATTTACCTGGTTCCATATTGTCCTCAAGGGCCTTTATTTCAGTGGACCAATTTGTTCCAGGAGCCACAGCCTCTCAAAACTTCCAGTACAATGATATTCTTGGTGACAGCTGGCCTTGCATAAAGCAGATAATTTTAAGGATTCACTAGGGGCCACTAAAGTCTTTTTCAAAAGAGTTAAAAATCTACTAAATATATGAAAGTTTGGGTTTATTGCTATTATCACAATCTCAATTCTTCAACTTCACCACCCAGTGGGTTTGCTCACTTCAGCTTAATCTGGATGTGCCATGTGGCTTCTGAAGGTAAAGCAAATCAATATAGACACCTTCTTTTCTCTTTATTCCCATATTATGGAAGCCTATTGCAAACCGGGTGCCCTGATTCTAAGTTTCCAATTCAAGAAAGTGGGCAAAATAAAGTCCTTGAGTTTTTCTGCATAACTGAATCTCTTCTCCATCCCTCAGACAAAATGTCTTGGCAGAGAGTGTGGCCTGATTACCAAATCCTGTCATGTTAGGGTGCCCTGTCTTTTTGTCTTAGGCATTCCCAAGTGTTTAACATGAAATTGCACTTCATGTCAGAACTCTCTGACCCCTACACTCTTCTAGTCCTAGAATTATTTTACATAAATACATTTATTTTACATAAAAATATTTAAAAGAGGTTAATATTATGTCTGTTTTTAAACTTCTATATTTTATATACTGAATTCCAAAATTTATACCTATTCAACATTAATTCTTTAATATATCTACATTTTGCATTCTAAGCT
>PVKE010023946.1:0-18304 GCA_004027555.1 Craseonycteris thonglongyai | reverse complement strand
TCCATTATTTAATGATTATTGGCTAGCTAGATCTTGTTTTAATTGGCAGAAATTAAATTAGAAGAAACAACCCAGTTGCCTTTTTCTCTTTATATCCTATTTTCTACATTGAACACACTCGTTAATGTGGTCCAAAAAATTTTAAGATAACTCCTAGTTCTAGGACCAAGATAAATGTGTTACATCTTTATCAGTTGTGCTTGAGCTGTCAGTTGGAATTGCAGGTTTGGGTGAAGCTGTATTACATTTTAATTGTTGCCTATAGATTTTTTTGTAAATTGAAATCCTAAAGTGAATTTTTTCATGTTACCTTCTCTCTAGGGCTTTAATTTTTATATCTGAACAAGAATTGGCTTTCCTTACATTTTAAGATCTTAGATGTGTTTGCACTAAAAATAGTGTCTTGCAGAAGCAAGAACAGTCTGACTCTCAGATACTTGTTAACTTCAGTGGGAAACCACTGAGCTCTCCCTAGGATAGAGATTTTCCTTTCCAGCCTTGATTCTGTTCCCTGATATGTTGGACATGACTTGTCATTGATGATACACAGTATACCAGAAGTTTGTTAAATCCATTTTTATAATGCAAAAGTGGGTGGTATTAGGTGAGCTTGTTTATTAGTTTTTATGAGTAAGCTTGTAAATGTGGTTGATCTAAAGAAAAATAATTTTTATAGTGGAGGGTGTGAAAGTAATATAAAAATAAGACCCTAAAATATATATAAAATATTCCTGAAAGAAGGCAGAACATTGCTAGTTGGTCTCAGTAGTTTGGTTTTCTGGATTATCTGAATCATCACTCTTCATTAGAAATTTCAGTGATGATGATAATGTTACGTAATTTGTGCTGTCTGGTACAGCACTAGCCACATGTGCTATTTATAATAATACATGAAATGTACTAATGTGACTGAGATACTGAATTTTTAATTTAATGAAGTTTAATTGTAATTAGCCACATGGCTATGGGTTACCCTGTTGAACAACACAAATATAAATTATTTTGCTTAGGGACAAAACAAGTGTTAAAATCCAACAGGCAGAGTTTTAATCTACTTTGAGGTCTCTAAAAACCTTGTTTGCATAACAATAAACAATTAGATGATAGAAAAACATTGGAGTGCCTATGATTGCAAGGATCATGGATGTAAAGAGGTAACAGACAGATTTTTATGGATACCCATTTATCCTCTGTGCCATATACTATATTAAACATGAAGTAGGATGGCAGATTTGGGGCAGTCAAATAATCTCTTCCTGAACCTACCATAGATATCATTAATGGGTGAGCACACATTTAAAAAAAAAATTTTCCCCATGTAAATCAAGGTAGTATCAGAATACTTTTCTGGAGAGTACTTGCAAGCAGTTAGTATGCAAGATAACATGCTTACGGTCTGCTCTGGAGGTGCAGAAATCACTAAGAAGACACCATGCCTCCTCTCAAGGAACACAATCCTATTCTAATGCTTAACCAATAGATTATACCTATGTGTAGAAAACAGTATGAAAGAAAGGGAGTGATCTAACCTTGGTACCACAGACGTTTACGGTAATATTTGAATTGCTTGTAATTTATGTAAAGTATATATTTACACAGTTTTTGTTTTTGAAAGAAATTGTCATTTGCTAGGTGGGCAGGCAGGAAATAGCTAATGTAAAGAAAGACCTAAAGTAAGGTGACCATATTTTAACATTGGTAAAGCCGGACACCATTGACCTGGGGGGAGGGGGTTCTTGATTAAAAATTTGGTCTATCTCCCGCCATTCCCTAGCTTGTCGTGCATTCTTTCCAAAAATCGGGACATTTTTAAAACGCCACGGGACGCGGGACAAATTGTTAAAAATTGGGACTGTCCCGCCAAAAGCGGGACGTCTGGTCACCTTAATAAAGACATGAAATAGTTTGCTGTATTAGGTATACAAAATTTGGTATTTGCTAGGTCATAAAATACTGATGAGAATGAACAGACTGTGTCAAAAAAGGGTCTCATATTACTTTAACAATTTGGATTCTAAGATGATGGGATGTTAGGAAGAATATCCCATTTACCCCGAGACTACCAGCCAACGGTGCTTTCACCTGCAGCATTTTCCCCAAGATAATTTGCAGATTACAGTCCTGTCCTAACATTATCCCCAAAGTTTGCCACACACAAAAAATTGTTAAACACTGATCATCATATCCATTCCTGTTACATTAGGATTAGAGATAAATTCTGTTCAGAAATAATACCAAGAACAGTTCTTTTATTTTATTTTCACATTGAAAACCAGTCAGATTTGCCTCAACCTTAAAGAGCTTGTTTATTTAACATTAAATAAACATAGCAGTGAGCTTCATTTTTTTTCCTAAATGGGAAATGGGTTAAGCAAGGGAAGGATGTGAAACAAATTGATATCAGGCTACTTAATAGTTATATTATCAACCCAGCTTTATTATTGTAAGTAATTGAATGGCATTTGTATTATAATATAGGGCAGTGATTTTTGCTCCTTAGTTTCATATCTTGACAAATATAAGAGTCACATTTCTATCATCATGGCAGTGATTCTCATGAGAGGACAAACCTTATTAGCAGGAATGCACTCGCTGAGTGATAGCTATTACTGTTGGCAGTGTTCTAACACTTTAGCTTTAAATACCACTTCCTAAGCCTTTGGTAAAGTAGTTACATAATCTATTTTTTTGTTTTTTTGTTTTGTTTTGAACTGAACTGGGGCACACCCCAGTTCAGCATGTGGGTCCGCCTGGGCTGGAGCTGGGATTCGATCCTCGGGGCTTCAAAGCGAACACTTAACCCACTGAGCCATCATCCTGGCTTTCCCCGTAATCTATTTTTAAAAAAGGACTTGAATATTCTAGACACAAGTTTATATATATGAAATTGCTGATATTTTATCAAGTTTTGAGCTACAAAACTTTATAGTTCAACTCAACATGTTTAATGTATGTTCTTAATGATGGGCTTCTAGTTTATTTGCTTTTGGGAGTGGGGTCACATCCATTATCTTTCATCATTTACATTTGCATTAATAGTAAAGATAATCTTTCTTAAGGTTTAAATGTGGGAATCATATTTATAGGCTTAAATTGTGTGTCTGATAACAAAATAAAAAAAAATCTTCTTAAAAAAGTATAGGTCTTGTTTTTATCCAGACATCTGTGAGACTTTTTTGTCAGTGGAGTCACACAGTAAGTGATTGCTTATGGTTTCTTCTGTCAGCTTTTAGTTTGGATGCTGAACAGCCTGATTATGATTTGGATTCTGAAGATGAAGTATTTGTAAATAAACTGAAAAAGAAAATGGACATCTGCCCATTGCAATTTGAGGAGATGATTGACCGTCTAGAAAAAGGCAGTGGTCAGCAGGTACAACATAATTGTATATATAATATGTGTGTGTGTGGGCGCGCATGCCCGCGCACGGGTGTGCACACATTTATATAAATGTCCACACTTATATAGAAAAAGCATAATGTTGGGGAGGGGTAAATGAACAGGGTTTGGAGTTAAGCATGAAGTCATATCTCACCACTATAATCTGTATAATCTTGAGCAATATGTTTACATTTATCTGTGCCTCAGTTTTCCCATCTGTAAAATAGCAATGATAGGATTGTTAAAGAAAATAGTGTATATAAAGCATCTAGCTCAATGACAGATAATGTTCAAGGTATTCTACATGTCTGCTATTGTAAATACTGTTACTATTTTAATTGTTGTCATTTAAGTTTAGAAGTACTTTTGAACCTTTTATATGTATTATATGAAAATGACATAATAATTTTACATTTAGCCAGTCAGTCTGCAGGAAGCCAAATTACTGCTAAAAGAAGATGATGAATTAATTAGAGAAGTTTATGAATACTGGATTAAAAAGAGAAAAAACTGTCGAGGACCATCTCTTATTCCATCAGTGAAACAAGAAAAGCGAGATGGTTCTAGCACAAATGATCCTTATGTGGCTTTTAGAAGACGTACTGAAAAAATGCAGACTCGAAAAGTAAGTGAATTTGGGAAGGTTGGGCAGGAATGTTTTTTGATGTAAGAAAAATTATAGTTATGAACATCTCAATATCTAAAATCTGTTTTAATTTGTATTTAAATACACTTTTATACAATATAATGAAAAATATTAATTGAAAAATGAGTCCACCTTAAGATTCATTATGGAGCTGTTGTTATATTTTAATGTTAATCCATTTAAAATCATAAACAATTGATTTCCTAGTGATGCATGCCCCCTTTCACTGTTCTTCCATTCTCTTCTAATCCTTCAAATATATATTCTTGGGTATCAATAGCTATTATATTCAGAATGCCACTAGGTAGAAGTGTTTATGGACTTTAAACAAGCAGCTTATGGGGAAGCCAGGATGGCTCAGCGGGTTGAGCGCTTGCTTTGCAGCCCTGGGGTCCAAGGATCAAATCCCGGCACCAGCCTGTATGGACCCATATGCTGAGTCGGGGAGTGCCCCCAGTTCAGTTCTTGCCAGGAGCCCCAGCCCACTTCCTGCCCTGTGCAGCCCACACCCACCTATGGAGTAAAACTATATTGAAAACTAATGATGTACAACTATGGCGACTGCTCTGGTCCCTCCCTCTTCTCTCTGTCTCTGTCTCTGTCTCTCTGTCAAATAAATAATGTTAAAAGTAAAAAAAAAAAAACAAAAAACCAAGCAACTTTATATTTGCAGAATCGCAAAAATGATGAAGCCTCTTATGAAAAAATGCTTAAGCTGCGTCGAGATCTAAGTCGGGCTGTTACTATTCTAGAGATGATAAAAAGAAGAGAAAAGAGTAAAAGGGAGCTATTGCACTTAACACTGGAAATTATGGAAAAGAGGTAAAGTATATTTTAATAGCATTAGGAAATATGGTACCATTAGCATTTTGTGTGTTGAGTTAAATTATTAGCCGAGCAATTATCTGTAACTCCAGAAATATCTAATAATAAGAATAATTAGAGACTATTTAAATGTGTGTGGTATGATATACTGTGTATAATTTTACATGTTTTTCCTTAAAAGTAACTGAATTCAGTAAAATTAAAATAGGCCAGGTATTTTCATTTTGAAATCATATTCTTTTGTCCTGTGAGTGTATGCAGGGCTATAAGGTAGAGAGCCTTTGTCCATTATTAGGTGGTTCTGATTTTCAAAAAAGAAAAAGCATAAAGGAAGGGGAAAGGGCCATAATCTTAACACTCAAACAACCATTCAGCAAGGTATGTGATAACTTCAAGCCTTACTCCTCTGTTTCCTAGTCCTTATCCCCAAAGAAAAACTACTATTAAGTTTTATAGTACAGGCAATTCAAATTAGCAGAAAGTTCCGCAGCCCCATTTTAGGCATTAATTTCAACATCTCCATGAAATCTTTCACCAAATTGCTGAATTAAAACACGAGCCTTTGTTTTTTCCCCACAATCATCTATTGATGGTATCAAGATAAAACTATAAAGCTAAAAAGTGAAAGGAAGAAACAAAGAATTATGTAATCTTTAATTTAAAAAAGCAGTCAGCAAATTAGTCAAAGTTTAACTGTAATTTTACCAAGCCTAATCAGTGTTTATAATTACATCTCAGTTGGTTATAAATAGTCATAAGGATCTGTACTTACAGGGCTAACTTTTGAAACTTTCTTTTTTATAATTTCAGGTATAATTTGGGTGACTACAATGGAGAGATTATGTCTGAGGTTATGGCACAGAGACAACCAGTGAAACCTACTTATGCCATCCCCATAATCCCTATTACGAATAGCAGTCAATTTAAACATCAGGAAGCAATGGATGTGAAGGAGTTTAAAGTTAATAAGGTGATTAAAAGTTTTGTGATAATAGTAGCTGATAATGGAGTGATATTTTATCATTAGAATCAAAAGAAGGAAAAAAAAAAACAGAAACCCATGAAAAATGCTTCAAAGCCAGCTTTTGATTCTAGACTGGCCTATTAAAAACAGTAGAACTTGGAAATAATAACTAGCTTTGTAATTAACTTTCTCCCAAAACACCATAAACTGCATAAAACTTGACTGAAATATTTAGCATATTTACATAACTGTGATACTTGCCATCGTCTTTTTCCTCCCAATAAATACTATTTTTTCTTCTAATCTTTCTTGCCTGCCTTCTACACATTAAATTCATACCTCTTCTAGTCTATGCCATCTCTTCTATACATATTTCTTACATGTATTTCTTACATTCATCAGCTCAGTCACTTTTGCCTCTGTATTTTTTCCTTGTGTTTCCCCTATTTAATGATTTCATATCTATTCTTTAAAACAGCTCAAAATTCACCACTCCAGAATGCCACCAATAAATCCTTACTACTCTATTTTCATAACACCTCAGCATTATGGCCTTATTTTCCATTATGTTAATGGTAATCTGAAGTCTGCTTTGTGTGTGTGTAAAATTGTTTTCATTATTATTTTCCCATTATTGATTTGGTAATTCTTTAGAGTAAAGACTAGATATCCATTTTTTTATTCTCCTGTATTTTCATAGAAAATTAAGAAAAAGATAGAGGAATCAGCGGTAAATACTAATTGCAGGTATAGTGTTTCAGAAGCTATAGAACTTTTGTTCTTTTACTTTCATTGAAACAATATGAGATATGTTTAGGTTGCACAAGCATATTAATGCTTTCACAGATACTAACCAACCTCTAAGTTTTTATAATGTCAGGTGACAAAACGTAAGAGTCTTGTATCTCTTATGAGTATGAATGCCTTCATTATAGCAGTAAACTTTCTTTTAAAACTGACCCAAAGCTACAAGTTTGTTGAACGTGGTTCTCTAGTGTTTGATTAACTTATGGCTTTATTGCAGCAAGATAAAGCTGATCTTATTCGACCTAAACGTAAATACGAAAAGAAGCCCAAAGTCTTACCATCGTCTGCTGCTGCTGCTCCTCAACAGACGAGTCCTGCTGCACTGCCGGTCTTTAATGCTAAAGATTTAAATCAGTATGACTTTCCCAGCTCAGATGAAGAACCTCTCTCCCAGGTAAATATAAGAATTTATGAATATAGAGGAGGAATGTAGAAAGCCACATGTTTTGACCCACTTCATTCCATTTAAAGGTTTTGTCTGGCTCTTCAGAAGCTGAGGAAGAGAATGATCCCGATGGTCCTTTTGCTTTCCGTAGGAAAGCAGGCTGTCAGTACTATGCTGTAAGTTTCAGCCTCTCTTTTTAAATAACAAACTGTTTACCCATAACTGACAAAATAAAATAATTTAGAATTTTTTCTTAAGCCTCATTTAGACCAAACTGGCAACTGGCCTTGGACTAGTCCTAAAGATGGAGGATTAGGGGATGTGCGATATAGATACTGCTTAACTACCCTTACCGTACCCCAAAGGTGTATTGGATTTGCACGAAGACGGGTTGGGCGTGGTGGCAGGTAAGGTATTTCTGTATTCCAAGCTTGGGGATATTTCAGACAGTAAGATGATCAAACTTAAATAATCCTGAATAGCTCGTTGTTCCCATTTGCTATATTCTTAACTAATTTTTAGAGTGAAATACTTTGCTATCTAGTTCTTATACAACTATAGCTTTTAAAATACAACTAGTGGGTCTAGGATGTGCTTTTCTTCCCAAGTTTGAAAACCTTAGATATCTATTCTCATGGGTAGAATTCTGATAAGAGGCACCAGATAAAGGCAAGTATTAAGCATGATTGCACAAATTCTGTTAAGTTGAAGAAACTACAAAAAGTTGTTTTAGGAGTTCTGGGGAATACTGGGGGGGTAAAGGATATATAAATAGGCTAAGAAATATCATATATGGTAACTCATCATTGAACAGCCCCAGGATTCATGCATGACCTAATATTGATGTCCCAATTTGTCAGGATCTAATTGCTCTTCTTTCTTTGTTTAAATCTGCTAGAACTCCATACTCTAGATGATGCCTTTATGTGAGAAGTTGTGTGGGAAGGGAAGGAATTGCAGAATGTGTAAATTTAATAAAAGTAAAGAAAAAGATTTTGTGTAAAATGTGAAAAATTAAAAGGCAAAACAGATAATATCAAAGTGCTTTCCGGAAGAAATCTAAGGGTATAATTTATGGCAAAATAATGGCTTATATATATGGTTGTTTCATTTTTGAATCTTAGTTACAGTTTTTACCCCTTAAACATTAGTTTAGAATTATTCAAACATTAAATACATTTTCTTTAGTGCTTTTTCTCACCTCATTATATTGACATCAATAGTAGTAAAAATACTCTATGTTGGCAATATTTTATTTTGTGTAGCATTAATCAGTGTTATCATTTTAAGATGGAGTCATATATAGAGTTTATATTAATAACATAAAAAAATTGGAGGAGCCGGGATGGCTCAGTGGGCTACGTGCTTGCTTTGCAGCCCCGGGGACTGAGGATCAAATCCTGGCCTTGGCCCGTGCAGACTCATATGCTGAACTGAGGTGTGCTTCCCATGCGGGAGGCCCAACATTTGTTTCTCGGCCCCCTATTTGGACCCTGGCTCGAGGGGGCATGCCTCCGATATGGGAGGCCCCCAGCCTGATTCTCCCCCCCCCCCCCCCCCCCCCCCCCCCCCCCCCCCCCCCCCCCCCCCGTGTGGTGGCCACCCACCTGTGTGGAATGAAATTATGTCTAACACTGATGATGTACAGCTATGGCGACTGCTCTGGGCCCTCCCCCTTCTCTCTGTCTCTCTCTGTCTCTGTAAAAAACAATAAATCTTAAAAAAAATTATACTCTAGATTAATCAATCAAATATTTTATCTATTTGAAATTTTAATGATATAACAGATCCCAAAGATTACATACCTTTTATTGCTTTTCTCCTACCTATCCCTCCTACACACTACAAAAAAGTTTTTCCTTAGCTAGAGAACAGACATGTTAACCACATTTTATAATATGTTCTGGTGATTTGTAATGGAAGTGAAGATCTTTGGTTGAAAAGTACTTGCATATGTTATCAGTTACTTATACTGGTAGACCAAGTAATGAACTGTTAGGTGACTCACTGTTTAAAATATTTACCTTATTCTTTGAGGTTGATTACTCTCTTCTTTAACCATATCATTATAACATAAAAGAAAGAACCTTTATCACATATTAAGATTTTAGCCTATAGAGCCAAATACTGAAATAATCAAATCTATAGCTTTTAAATACTCTTAAGATGTCTTTTTTGGAGTTGGGAGGAGAAAGAGAAACCATTTTTATATGATTTTTTAATAGCTGTTTCATATGCATGTTTCCACCCTTATTTTTAATAGGGTCTTACTGGACAGAGCTCACTCGGACTATGACAGTATGTTTCGCCATCTGGATTTGGAAATGCTCTCCTCACCAGAACTTTCTCCAGTCAATCAGTTTGCCAATACCTCAGAAACAAATACCTCGGACAAATCGTTCTCTAAAGACCTCAGTCAGATACTAGTTAATATCAAATCATGTAGATGGCGGCATTTTAGGCCTCGGACACCATCCCTACATGACAGTGATAATGATGAACTCTCCTGTAGAAAATTATATAGGAACATAAATCGAACAGGAACAGCACAACCTGGGACCCAGACATGCAGTACCTCTACGCAAAGTAAAAGTAGCAGTGGTTCAGCACACTTTGGTATGTTTATTTGTTATGATATACATTCCTATACAAATGTCAGGTTCATCAATTTTTTGCATATGTGGTTTATTATATTTATGGCTAAGTCCTTTTCTCTCAAAATAGTTAAGGAAAAAAAAGATCTACATTTAAGTGTTTATTTGAATCCTGTTTGTACGTGTACCTTCATTTAACCGTAGTTACATCCAAAGGTGGTGTATTACTATTTAATCTATAACATTTGTTTACTGGATGCACTCAGAACCACAAGACTCAGCAGTTATATTTTCAAAATAATATGGAAAGAAAGTCAACCATAAATTGTTGCTGTTTTTGTGCTTGGACACTTCTCTAGTCTTACTTAGACTGCTTAAAAGTAGACCAGCAGGTCAATAGATAGGCAGAGCCATATCTACTGTCACAGTAATTCAGAATAATTTATCACAGAAACTAAATTTTTCACAGAACAGTATTTAAGTAAAAGGATTATTAGTAATTTTTGAAACCTTTTTAGGTAGTACCTACTTTAGCATTATTGCTACTTTGTATGTGTCTAAAATAAATGCTGTCTAAACTATTTCTAAAATTTTAGCTTTCTATTTTAAAGCATGAATCCATGTTATCTGAGGCATGTAGATTATAGAAATCCACTGTTAAAGTTGTTACTACAGATTTTTGTAAAGATAATTTAAATACAGATTTTGAAAGGACTATAAAGATACTTATTCTGTTCCCCTAAACATCTGGTAAGGCTACAGTGTAAAACCTTCTAATAAACATGAAAATGTATTTATCCTTAAAGAGCTATGGAAAAGATTTCATAAACTATTATACTTAATAGTTAGTAATAAACTAGTATTTCTGTGAAGTAGAAGTCTTTCAGCTCTTAATAATCATGTTTCAGAATTCAACTAGAAGATAATTAAATTATCTGAGGCCTAACAGATCATTTACAATCTCATTAATTTCAGTCTGTATCATAAAGAGTCTACTTCTCTCTGCTTTTATAGTCTTAGTCAAAATGAGCTTTTCAATATGGAGGACTTATTTATAGTGTGAGTGTAGAGATTTTAAAAGTATAAACTTAAATAAGCTATATGAAATTCTTTGAGACTTCTCATAGAAAATAGGCACATTACACCAATACCCATCTCTTCCACCTCAGAATAGAGTTGAATTGTGTAATGATCTTAAGAATCTTGTAATGATCTTTTTTATGTAAATTGTTTGCTATACAACTTTAAGTAAACATTAATATTGTAAAACTTACTTCATTTGAATATTAAGAGGTGAACATTGAGTAGTGGTACTACCAAAAATTTAGCTGAAACAAATTTTTAGTAACTCTAATTTTCTTTTAAATTGTATCCTTCTCTTATATACAAGGGCTGTCTGGAAAAATATCCAGCCATACTCATAAATTCCTCTATTTTACATGGCTGGATACTTTCCAGACAGCCCTTGTATGTGATAACTTAAAACCTGCTCTTATCAATATTCTTTTTTGTTGCACTTAATTGTTTTCAATTTCCTCTTATCGTATATATTACTGGATCTTCCCTTACACATAGAGAATAAGAGAATAGATGCCTAGAAATTGCTATAGAGTAGTGCTTTATTGTTTCATATTTGTGACTATCCAGAAGCCTGAAGTTTTTCTCTTTATGCTCTGTAAAGTATATTACAGTGGAGTTATATCATACGTACTTTTAAGTGAATTCAGCATAGGCCCCTGGAGAAAATTTAGCAGTTCAAATGTTATACAGGATTTTAAATAGAATTCTACTAAAAGAATGTTTTTGCCAGAGGACCCCTATAGGCATGGGTGAAATGGATCTATTCTTGTTCCCCTTGAAGCAGTGCCTGTATTGCTGCTTCATTCACAAGTTAAGCATCTCACCTTGGGCAGTGTAATTATAATTTTAAAGATTTTTTTTCTTCCCATAGAGCATGGCCTAGAAATACTATATCATCTAGTACTCAGCCACAGAAACTCTCATGTCAAAGGAAAAACTGCTTGTGTTGGGTTTATTAAAAGAGATGGGTCTGTATTGTGTTACACTCTAAAGGAAATTTTAAGGCTTAATTTTTACTATACTGACTTTGGAACTTAACCATTGTATGAGTTATGAGTCAGTTGATATACTTACCTGCTGCTTATACCACGTATGTGGATTTTGACTTTACCATTTTTGATTATTCTATCATTGTTTTAAATATTAACATTTACATATATTCTGTGACATAGTGTTGCCTTCTAGACTGACTTTTCCCTTTCTAAATAATCACCATTTATTCTCATTTTCAAATATGAAATACTAAATGAAGATACCAAGAGCCTGCTATTCTTGATAAAGGGAGTTTAAGCTTTAACATACCAACTTTTGTAGCCTTCTTTCTACTGTTTTGGAATCTTTGTTACTAGCATCTCAATCTTGGCCATTTTGTATACTTATGTAGCCAGATGGTAGTTTGGTTAGTCAGGTACTAGAGTGCGATTGCTCCTCTGGATACTGTACAGCAGAATGACACAATGTTGAGTAACTTGGGAAGACTCACTATATGTGTATTTAGAATTTCCAGGACTGGATTTTAGTGCTTAAGGATAAATTGTGTGTTATTAGTAATATTTAGTTAATATGTGATTTGCACAGTTCACAAATCCAGTTTTTAATTTTTTTTTTAATCCATAAAAGCACCTTTAAAAATTCAGTGTTTTTTTTTTTTCAATGACTGAGTATCATTTGCATATGTTTGAGTTTGGAGCATGCCAGATGTCAGAATTAATACCTTTGGACTAATTCAGAAAGACTGAAACCAGAAACTGGTTTTAAAGCAACCATTATATGTTTAGAATATGAATTCTTAGTTCCCAATGAAATTTCATCAGTATTCTAAATCATTTTTCTAAGCTCACATATCTACATTAAGATTTGGTTTATTTTTATAAGTGAATACAAAATGTGTAGCTAGAATGTTAAGTTCTAAGTCTCAATATTTGGAGCTTGCTTAGTACAATTTACTTTAGTGACTAACATAAAATTTTAATCTCTCATAGAAAAAGAACTCTTGATTTAAGCACTGAATATTTTCATTGTTGGATTTTATAAATCTGCAGGACCTTAATCTATACCCAAATGTGTTTCAGAATTCAGAATTACATCCTTAGCAGATTCTAGAATCGCACCCGTAGCAAAATACATTAATGGTTCTTCAGTTTTACAGTGAAATGCAAGAGTATTCACACTAGGAGAAATATTCGACTACAAATAATCTCATGTTCAAGTCATTTGCAGTGTAATGAATTCAGGTTCAGTCATGTTTTGCCATCAAATGAATTACTAAACTTCTGTTGAGATTGGATTTCTGGATGGCTGATAAATGCTCATAAACTTCAATGAAAACTATCAATTCAAGCTTATAGATTAGGGGATCATAATATAATACGTAGAGTAATTTCATTTCATATTTATTTCTTTAAAGTTACCCTTTTTTCTATATTAAAGTAATTCCCTGCCTGTGCACTGCTCAAAAAATTTTCTAATTGAGGGTTATCTTTGAAAATAGGTGTTTGGGTTTGTTGGGGGTTTTGTACGTTTGTTTACAAAATACACATTTTGGTAATCTAGAATCTACTCAAACTGAATTTTGAAATTGCTTGTCTTTTCCTAAGTACCTGTCACCCTTCCCACCTGCACTTCAGTCATTTTGGTTGATGTGCTTCAGCTACAGGAACGTCACTAAAGGTCGTCAGCCTGAGCTATCAGTCATTCCAATGCTGCTGTGCCTTGTGTAAGAAGTGCACTTGGGAAAACGCAGGTTATTTCATCTAAATTCCTACCCCAGAGAGTTATAAGAAACTACCGAACAGTAGTTTCTGACCTCTGCCTAGACACCTCTAGTAAGGGCAGATAAAACAGCTTTCTTAATCAGATTATCCTGTACAGTAGTTGGGAATCTTGTTTAGAAGTTTGTCCATGTATTAAACAAAAGCTGCCACCTTAAATTTAAGTCTTCTGGTTCCTGTTTTCCCTTTGGAAGCATATTGAATAAGCTTTCGTTCTTTCATTTTTTGTTTGTTTTTTATGTTTTTATTTTTTCTAAATTGTTGAATTTATTGGGGTAACATTGGTTGGTGAAAATATCGGTTCCAGGTGTACAGTTCTACATGACATCGTCTATGTATTGCATATGTGCTCACCACCCAGAGTTAGTTCTCTTTCTGTTGAGTAAGTTTTCTTATCTCCAACATTATAATGTCCTTCAAATATTTGAAGTCCTGTCATGCTCCTCTGTTCTCAGCTTTTAATCACATCCCTCCCATGAGACTCATGTTTGTTAGGTGCTGTGTATATGAGGTGCTTATAAGCACTCAGTTCACACTGTTGGTACATAAAAAGTTTGATTTTTTTCCTTGTAAATAATATTAAATCTAAAACAAACTTTTGACTATTTCTTTTCATATTTAAAATCTCCTTGGTGTCAGGATGGTGTTTTTTGTTCCCCTTTACTAGCAAATACCTTTTAGACAACACATGAAAGTTTCTTCATCCTATTATAAGATTGAAGGAGAAAATCACCAAGGATCCCCCCTGATTTAAAATTTTGGGTTCTGTGAAATGACTCTGTTCTGGGTTTGGTCATCTGTCCACAAAACCATCTTGTCCATCTTTGTATGAATTACCACACCGTATCTAGAGGTAGACATGCATCCTAAAAACTTGCTATCTTGATAGAGTTTAGGGAAATACGGCCATTTTTATTTATTTACACTAAGCATTTGTTAGACTTTGAATTATAATGGGATCTGTGGTGTTCTCAGTTTTTTTACAAATGATAATGTGAAATCCCGTTCAGATTGTACTTACACCAATTTACTACCTTACTAAGCTTTCCTTTCATTCATACAGCCTTTTGGATTGGAATTTTATTTCTCAGAAGAAATATAAAATTGTAGCATCTCATAGCTGAAAGGGACCAGTGATCACTTAATTTAATCTCTTGTATTTTAGATAAACATACTGAGTACCATCAGTTCCATCTTATGTTTTTCTGTATGTTTCTTCTAGATCATTCATCAAAAGTGTCCAGGGAAAATTTTATTCCTATACGGGTACTCTAGACTAGAGAATAGAGAGATCTAAGAAATAGGTTAACATAGTGATGCAAGATCTTGATGAATATTAGTGATCTAAAATGTCGGTTCCATTTTTTTAATTTGTATTAGGGGGAAGTTAACCGTTGTTAAAAAATAAAATTCACAAGACCCTCAGAGACCAAGGATTAAAATGTTGATTTAATTAGGGCAAAAATATTTGGAGCATTTATTTAAACCAATTTCCAAATTGTTGCTAATTTTTTATTAAAACACAAATACCAGCAAAGTTCTACAAAAGAATATTTCCATTCATGTAAGTGGAGTTTTTGTATATGAGTCATCAGTGAATGCTAAATTACTGATTTTCTAGATCTATAATTGCCTGACCTTCCAGAAATGGTCCTTTATAAAAAATAATTACTGAGCATTCTCTACTAGGAAATTCAAGAAATGCAAATTGCTCAAACTTGGGGATTAAAAGTGTAAATCTCAAAAACATTAGAAAAACTATCTAATAAATTAAGTATCTTTAGGTTTAAACAATTGCTTTTTATGGATATTTTAAACAAATATTATGTTAATTATAAACGTTCTTTCAGGGCAGCATCAAATTTTGTAGATTATCTTCAAATTCTGATTCATCACATTTGCTTATATGGAAATGGTCGTGTTGACAGAAAGTTACTGCTATGTCAATGTTTAGAGATTACACTATTGTCAGGAAGTCTTCCCTGTAGAAATCAGATCTGAGGATTTCAAACATTGTGGGAAAAGAAACTGAATCAAAGGACAAATAACAACTAAACAGATTTACAACACAGAATTTTAAAAAATCAATAGAATTTTTCCAACAAGAAATTTTTGCTCTTGTATCCCAAAAACTTTGTTCAAGTCAAGTATAAGAGCTTGTGTAAATACTAATAACTTCTGGGGGTTTCTTAAGTATTATTTTGCGATTTTCTGATTCATTCAAAATATGATAGAATTTCTACCTAAACATTTTGTAGATTTACAAGGTGTAAGCTGTATCCCGATAAAGATTCTTCATGAGTTATAAGTGAAAATTACAAAACTTAAGAAGTTAAAGACAACAAATTAGGTGGCAATATTTTGAAAACATTAAACTTGAGATTGAGGAAATATGCATGATTTATAGATTCCCTGGTACCCAGGGATGCATGATAACCCTTTTCTTTTTGTTTTGTTTTGAAATAATTCTTACCCAAACATCATTGGCTTCTTAAAGAAACCTTTAAGGTCAGATGTTGTGATTGTATGTGCTTTTTTTATTTTTCCTTTTTTTAATTGGCAAGAAAAGAAAAAGGTTTCCTTTTTTTAAACTGCACACACTTTTGGGGGGCTAATAAATGAACATTTTTTTGTTTGTTTTTTTTAGACCTGAGCTCTCCATAGACAAACATAAGTAGCATAACACTGTGTCTTTCCTCAGACATCATTCTGTACAGTAAATCAACATAAACAACACCGTTCTTATTGACTGGATTTTTTCCAGGTGGGTTAATTGGGTGGGGAAAATTAATTAATCTTAACATTTGGAGCCTCTTTTCTTCCTATTAAACTTAAAGGATGGGTTTTAAAAAAAAGTAATAAAGAACAAGCTTATATTTCATATAGAGAAAAGTGTGTATAATGGCTAAAATTAGAAAATATGGAGAACAGTTAGTATTTATACACAGAACTGTTAGGGGTCATCTGAATGCATTGGGACAGTAATATGATTAGACTAGAAACCAAGTGGTAATTATCAGATTTCTTCTCGAACTCAGTGCAAAGTTGAATTCTGAATATGTGGACTAAAATGCTGATGCTACCTTTTTACACTGTTTAAAGCACAAGGGCCATAGTTACAAAAATAATGGTTCTGCAACTTAGGAAGTGAGCAGTTCTCTTTCCTATGTTTAACTCAGTAAGTTTAATTTTTTTTTTTCTTTAGACTCAGCTATTCTTGTTAAATGTGGTTGAAAAAATGCTAAAATTTTTATTTGAAAATGACTTTTAGCAGGACCATGAGCTCTTGTCAGACATTTTAATTTTACCCAAATTTTGTTGATTCTGAAATTTATTTTAGTATTGTAAGATGTGTGATATCTGTGCATTTTTATTTTTATAAAGTGTTTCCTCATTTTATGTTCAGCATTTACAGCCGAACAATACCAGCAACATCAACAGCAGCTGGCACTAATGCAGAAACAGCAGCTTGCACAAATTCAGCAACAGCAAGCAAATAGTAATTCCTCCACCAACACTTCACAGGTGAGGGATTTGTCTGTCTTATGATTATCCCTCATTGTTTCCCACCAGAGTTCATCTCTAATTACCAACTGTTGTCATAGAACCTTGCATCTAACCAGCAGAAAAGTGGCTTTCGCCTGAATCTACATCATAGCCATTCTATACAGGGTTTAGAAAGATCATTACAGGTGAGTATGGAAGCTGTTGCCTCTGCTCCCTATTTTAAAAAGTAAAACTAAAAAGCGTAGTTAAATGAGATGGAGACTCTACAAGCCTGACCTATCGTCTGTGAATGTACCTCTTTAATATATAACCCTGACTATAGCTAGCTCCTTATCTTGAGTATTTTAATTTTTGTTAAAGCTTATTAAAAATTATCATACTAAAATAACCTCTTTTGGAAGAAATCACTTTTAAACCTAAAGCATGATAAATGTTTGCTATATAAACACAAGGCTTATAGGCAGAGATTGGAGTCTCTCTAAGCATCTTGGAAGAAAATTTTAGTTAAAATAATTCAAGGGTCTCTTAATTTCTAAGCTAAGTTATGAAATGATATTTTGTTACTTACATTCTAAGGAGATAGTTTTATTACTATCCCAAAGGGTGTGTGTGTGTGTGTGTGTGTGTGTGTGTGTATGTAATGTAGGTGAAAAGAAGTTTACCTACTCATTATTCATTATATGTGTTTATAAATCACTGAAATGTTTTACTAGTTTATTTCTTCTCTAACACTTTGTGTTGAAGGTTTACTGTTTACACATTACAAAAGGCTTATTTTGTTAATTGACTTGTCCATGTTTTATATTGTCACATACGAAGATCAAAATTCATAGTCCTTGAGTTGTAAGATTACTTGCACATTCTTCAAATTTATGACTATCAACAGAGATAAAGATATTTCAGTGGTTTGCCACTTTAATTTATATTCAAATTGATTTTGCTCTACCTGTGTAGCTTTAATATTAACTTGAGACTAAATGATGCTGATTAGATTTTTGTATTTTCTTTTTAGGGTTTTGTTTCCAAGACTTTGGATTCTGCTAGTGCTCAGTTCGCTGCTTCTGCTTTGGTAACATCAGAACAACTAATGGGATTCAAGATGAAGGATGATGTGGTGCTTGGAATTGGGGTGAATGGCGTCCTTCCAGCCTCAGGTAAGGATAGACACATAAATGGTTTTTATAATGCTTGTAACATATATCTGTAATAAATAGCCAAGTTGCACAATGCTTAGATACGTCTTTGTTTTTCTCTAGGAGTATACAAGGGCTTACACCTCAGTAGTACTACACCAACGGCACTTGTACATACGAGTCCATCAGCGGCAGGTTCAGCTTTGTTACA
>PVKE010023945.1:0-24210 GCA_004027555.1 Craseonycteris thonglongyai | reverse complement strand
CGTTATCTTTAGTTTGAGGGAAACTCTGTGGTCAACAGACCTAAGACTGATGCTGACCAGAATCTCATGTCCTAAGCACTTAATGATTAAGGCAATGGTCTTGCAGTGCGTGAAAAGGTAGAAGGACCAGAAAGAAAAGAAGCAAGTGAGTCATGAAGCTATTAGACTAGACAGAGCCAGTTTGAATCAAGGAGAAATAAAAGAGAAAAATCATTTTAAAGAAGTGAAGTTTTTGCAATATTATACCATGGGAGAATGTCCTCTGCCAGATGGATGCTGCTCTCCTGTGTTTTGGCAGAAGACACATGAAAAGTAGGAAACGAAAGAGATGGTTCAAGAAAAGATACCGCATCTGAAACCTGGGGCACTGAATTTTGCTACAGCTGTCACCATTTCAGGGAATAGAGTAAGAAAATAAAACCAAAACAGAGGGTCTTACAGAATATTCAGAGGGCACTTATCACTCAAAAAAAAAAAGTGTGACAGCTTCATCTTCTCAACAAATGCTGTAAATGGTAATGATGGTCATTTTTGCCAAGAAATCTTGGCATTATAACTCTTTTAGTTACCTTATGTTAATCAATAGATACACAGTTAAGAAGTATTTTTTTTTTAATCTTACATTGGATGGTACAATCATATCAGAGCTTCTAGAATGGCTCAAAGAAGCACCACGGTTGTTTGCTAGGAAGAAAATGCCTCACAAAGAAACAAGTCTTCAAACCAAAGAATGTCTTCATTGATAGTTATTCTACAGTGTGTTTAAAATAGCTTATAGAGCATCATGTACTAAAGTACTGAATTTAAAAATGAATAAAGATAATTTTTCTGGAGTAACAAATGAAAATATCGAGAAACAAAAAGAGGATCATTAATGTTTTCCTCTTCCTTATCCCCTTTCTAACAACAGCCATTTCTACTTTCTCTGGAAAAACTAGTGATGTGTGTGGGTGTATGTGCGTGTGTGTGTGTGTAATCAGATCATTTGCCCTACATTTGATGAACCCACTTCTTTTCTCCAACTTTTCCCTTTTGAAATTGTTACAAGAAAGAAAATTCTAACTATTCTCTTGAGGAAATTAGTTTGAGATCAAATAGTTCTAAGTAGTTCCGATCATGCAGTTCAGGTTTCCTGTCCTTGTCTTTCAAGATAACATTCATAAAAGTCCAGACAACAAATTAGTTGGCAATCTCCTCCCTCTTATTTCATCATTTTTCAGTAAAAGCCTGGCTTTCTGACTAACTAGTTATGGATTTTTTTCTGAATCTCAGTGATGCAGGAAAGTCTGCAGGACTTAATATGGCACATCTATTAATAGAGTCATAAACACAGGCTGTTTCTAAAATTTCCTATCCAGGAAAATGAGACTTGTTTCTCCTAAATTCTCTCTCAGAGTCTTCAACATTCTAATCCCAACTAAGAAATAATATAACAAGATACTCTTTCACACTCTTGTCTGGCAGTTCATTTTTCTTTCCACCATCTCCTTCCTCTTACCCCATTTTCAAATGCACAAATAAATTACTGTCAAGTTAGAGTTCTCAGTATGATAGCGTATGTAGAATAGGCTTTGGCTCCTTAGATCACTTAGAAACTATATAATAAACATACACACATGTAAGTTGTGTGTTTGTATTATGTATGTTGTATGTGGGGTTTTATTTCTTAACACATAATAATATTTAAATTCTGTGTTTGACTAGCTATCATTTAATTCTGTTTTCTCTAGAAAATAAAAAGTAGTTGGCTTTTGTACAAGGGGTTGTATTTCATAAGATTTTCAAAGCACCACTAATTTATTCTTCAAATTGATTAAACCCGACAAAAGCCAACGGTGGCCATTAATAATTACATATCTGGTTTAACAGTCACATTTTGTTTATCATCAGTTCTTTGACCCTCAAAAAAACCTGTTTGGACATATGTAAATAGGCCAACCAGGACACCTATATAAGTAAATATTTTCACAGAAGTCCAGCCCCCCAGAGCTACCTGTAATTATCTACCCATAAACAAACATAGTCATTAAGCAAAGACATTGTAGCTTTCCAGGCAGCACCTCACAGAGCTGAACAATGTCATCCCATTGCTATAAGCATTTTCTTGCAAGTTATCTTCTAAAACTAAGCTAGGTGTTGAAAGGTGTTTTTTAATGCATTTGCACATTTGAGCTTCTAATTGCTTTGAGCACACTCAACTCAGTGTGTACAAGCTCTTCACACAAACAGAAAATAATAGAAAATAATGTCTTTACCTTTAAGCACAAATAGGAGCAATGCAGGACAAAATAAAATACCAAACTAAAAATAACCCTAAGTTTTACAGGATTACCTGGATGCCTAAATGATCCTTGACTTGATGATGTTTGAGAGACATTGATCTATGTTATATTGCTTGAATAGAGATAGCTTGTTCATACATTAAGGAAAATCACCATGACCTTCCAAATTATGATTAGGTGATTTGTAACTTAATCATTAGCAGTTCATATTAGCAGTTCATATATCTTGTGGGAGCATTAAAAATAAAAAACTTTCCGTCCACATTTTAAGTTCTTCTAACTGGGCTAATAATCAAATTAATGTAGACAGATACTGAGTAAATATACTAGGTTTATTACAAATGTCCATGCATCGGGCAGTTGAGGCTTATATGCCGTCTCTAAAGAGAAAGGGTCCAGGGGTCTGAGATTCCAAAGGGAAAGGAGGCAATTCACAGGTAGGAGAAAGAGCAAACATATGATAAATTCTTACTGGCTCATCCAGAAACAATGGATGCAAAGGTAAATGGGCTTTGTTAGATTTCTTCTTGTTTGTCACATATGTGCTAAGTCATATGTTCTAAGGTGAATATGCTAAGGTTCCCTTCCTGAAGCAGGTTGGTTGGTTTATTGCTTGGCTGGTTGCTTGGTTGGTTGGTTGGTTTTTTCTTTCATCTTAATTCCTTTAAGTAGGAAGGGGGTGGTTCAAAGGTTATCTCTGAGTCTTGTTTCTTAATAACCAACTTGAAATCGATATCCCAAAAGGCATATTTTGGGGTGGCTAAACTTTGGTCCCCCCCAATTTTCTTTACAAATTCTAGAGTCTTCACTCTTGCAGTGTATTCTGCACCCTCTGAAAACTGTCACCTAGGTGAGAAAAAATGCTTAACTCTTCTTATTGTCTGTGAATCAGGACCTGAAAAGCCAAATTTCTGTCCATGTTCTGCTTCTTACAGCCTGGATAAACTTAGTTATTATAGCTTATGAGGCAGTGTGTTTTCATTTGCATACGGGGATAATTTTGCCTTTCACGGAATTTTGCTGAGTATAACATGAAATAATGAGTGAAGATCTTTCAAATAAACACCAAGTGCTGTATCAGTGTAAATTATTACTTTTTATAGTCATGCCCCATGAACAAATCACATACAACTCTTCAAATATGTGCCTAGGTGTCATTCAAATCCAGTATTATCTAAGGAAAATGTCAGGGAAGGCAGGATGGCTCAGTGGGTTAGGCGCTCACTTTGCAGCTCCGGGGACCGAGCATCAAATCCCGGCCCTGGCCTGTGTGGACCCATATGCTGAACTGGGAAGTGCCCCCAGTTCAGTTCTCACCGGGGCAAGACCCCGGCCCAGTTCCTGCCCTGTGCAGCCCCAAGCCCACCTGTGGAATGAAACTATGTAGAAAAACCGACGATATGCAACTATGGAGACTGTTCTGGGCCCTCCCCCTTCTCTCAGTCTCTGACTCTGTATCTCACTCTCGCTCTGTCAAAAACAATAAATCTTTTTTTTTTTAACTAAAAAAAATGTCAAATTTTGCCACAGCCACTGGATGAATAAATATTAATACTTTTGAGTCCTTTACCTGAAGTTTTGCTAAGCAACAGAAAAAAGAATCAGGTGTCCCTAATATACGTCCATGATGTATCCACTTATTCCCACAACAGAGCTGTTGTCAGAGCTGCTACCTGAGCTGTCACAATGAAGACTAATTTCTTTTTTGTTGGACTGTAAGCTTCCTGAAGGCAGGAACTACGTCAGTCTTGCATACTTTTTTTTTTTTAAGCCCAAGCACTCATACTGTATCTGGTATATATCAATTGTTTATAGTGTTTGTTGAAGGATTTGAGACTCCAGATCTGCACATTTACCTCTTCTGTGAATCTTTCTTATCTTTTTGAGCCCTTGTCTATATTCTTCCTTTTATATTTTTATATCTACTCAAAATTTTGGACTTTCTTTTGTTATTCATTAAAGATGTGATAGTTTTTAGCCTTAGTTACAAGCAATCAAAAGTAACTCTCACTACCGGTATATTGAATATTTTAATTAACTCACAAAGTTGAAAAGAGCCCAGAAACTAGTCATAGACTTCTCAACCAAGAAAATACCCAAATTCATATCACAAAACTGATATTCATACCATGTCTCCTGAAGACTTCACAGCTACTACCCATGGGTGCAGACACCACAGCTAATCCCACCAACCCCAGTAATGGCAGCCCTGAGATGCTCCTACTACATGCCCACTACGGTTGTTCTTCACTTCTGGAAAGAAGATAAAGCTGCCTGGTCTCACCATAATGCATTCGGAGTGAGTCCTCCCACCCCTGGGGATGTGTATCTGCTTGTCAGAGCTGGGTCAAGGTCCAGACCTAGATGTGTGGGAAGCTGGGAAGGGAGATTCTTTTGTGGGAGGTACATGCAATTTCACGAGGTAGAAGAGGCTGCAAATACTGTAGGTGGTTTGGGAGCAGAAAAGGGAAAAATGCCTTCTGTATCATGAGTTAGGATGAACAGCAAAATTTTTATCTTAGTGTTCTGTGGTATCTCAAAGCACCCAAAACATTGTACTGCATACAGCAGAATATAAATGACTAACATTTTAATACAGTAACAGACTTTCATGAAAAAATAACATATAAACTCACAACAAACCTTGTTTACTGAGAGTTCAAAACTCCCATTTCAGCACAGAGTCCAAATTTTACCACAGTTCACGTTATCTTCTTATTCATGTCACATTGTCAATGATATTACAAAAATCTAGGCTTATTTAACTATAGTGCAAAATATGTGAAGCAAAGTCTCCTTTCAGCAGCCAGCAGGTGTGAACTGCTTAGCGACATGGAATGATGAAGGGACTAAGGGACTTCACGCAGAATATTGTAGACTTACACAGTATTAGAAAGAAGACATCATGTGACATACAGAAGCCAACCCTCAATAGTACATTCTCAGACAGTGGGTCATCTGCATCACTCAGAGGAATGACTGATAGACAGAAGTTATAAAATTGGACTCATTTATTAATATATCTGAAAGCAAACTTTCAGCCAATGAAGCAATGACAGAGAGATCGAAAATAGATTTCTATGGGCACATGGTCTATGAGTAATAAAACAGTTGTCTTATCTTTCTCTATTAGACCAGCTCTTTGAATTAGAGGAGACTTCGTAGATTTTAAAACTTCATTTCACAAAGCCAGGATTAATAAAATGCATTGGCATGGTGTTGTTTATGTGAACATGAGAAAAAGCTTTTATTTTCTGCCAGATATACTGAAGAGCCCGTATTTGAATGAGCTTCCTGCAGTAGGTTGTGACCAGTCCAGACGAAGAACAATTATTTTACTGGCTTGCTTTTTATGCCTAAGCCTGGATATAAAATTTAATCTATGCAGAAGCAATTTAAAAAAAAAATACACATAAAAGAGATTACCACAGCTTTTCTTTTCACACACAAATCTGTTCAATAAATCTTAATATTTTGTGTCTAGTAAACATTCAGAAAGAATAAAGAAGGAAAGAATAAAAAAGGAATTAAAAACGAAAGATTTCCCTATTCAACAATTTATATTGTGGTGACAGGATTTCACATGCAGTTTTCGTAGATTAAAAGACCTGAACAGTGTTATATCTTTAAGAATTTTTGAATCCTTCTTTTCATATATTTTATAAAAATTATTTCAAGCCATTCCCAAAAAGATAATTTCTAAAATATTTCTTCAAATGCCTACAATAAAAATAAAGAGGGGGAAGCCGGGATGGCTCAGTGGGTTCAGCGCTCACTTTGCAGCACCAGGGACCAAGGATCGAATCCCGGCCCCGGCCCGTGCGGAACCATATGCTGAACTGGGAGCTCCCCCAGTTCAGTTCTCTCTCTGTCTCTGTCAAAAATAAATAAATTTTAAAAATTTGGGGGAAGCTGGGATGGCTCAGTGGGTTAAGCTCTCACTTTGCAGTGCCGGGGACCCGGGATCGAATCCTGGCCCCGGCCTGTGTTGACCCATGTGCTGAAGTGCCCCCAGTTCAGTTCTCTCTCTGCCTCTGTCTCTGTCTCTCTCTCTCTCTCTGTCAAAAAAAATAAAAAATAAATAAATAAATAAATAAAAAATAAAAAATAAAGAGCCCAGTGTCTTTCATTAATTTTTTTGATTGTTTGTTTGTTTTATGTTTGTTTGTTTGTTTGTTTGTTTAGTAATGTTTTCTTTTAGTTCCAACCAAAACACTAATTGCAAAAAATTTGGGGATTGGGGAAGCTGGGATGGCTCAGTGGGTAAAGCGCTCGCTTTGAAGCCCCGGATACCGAGGATCGATTCCCGGCCCTGTGGACCCACATGCTGAGCTGGGGTGTGCCCCCCAGTTCAGTTCTTGCTGGGGCCTATGTGGGAGGCTCCCGGCCCAGTTCCTGCCCTGCGCAGCCCTGTGCCCGCCTGTGGAGTGAAACTATATGGAAAACTAATGTCAGCTATGGAGACTGCTCTGGGCCTTCCCCCTCCTCTCTGTATCTCTCTGTCAAAAATCAATACAATAAATCTTTTAAAAAAAAAATGAGGGGGATAAATTAAACAAATGTAATGAGTGACCTCCTACAGTTTCACAAGCCTTAAATCCTAAAACAATATCTTTAAATAAAAAAGAAGATAGCAATAAATATGTTCAAAATAATGCCATTTTTACAAAAATAATAATATTGAACATTTCTTTAAGCCCAAGCATGGCAGAGACTTCTAGCAGTTTCTCCATCCCACTCTTTATTCTCTCTTTTAAAGTTTGTCTTTACCCCTTCTCTCTGTCTCTCTCTGTCTCTGTTTCTCTCTGTCAAAAATCAATAAAATAAATCTTTAAAAAAAAAAAAAGCTTCTCTTTCACAAGGCATTAATTTTTACCTAGAAATGTAGCCACCCATCATAAAAGGTGCATTTCTCAGGCTCCCTCCCTGCTGGGTGTGATCACATGACTAAGAATCAAGCAGAATGTTTCAGAGAAGCTTCCAGTCACCTTATCAAAACAATGGCCAGTTTAAGCCCATTTGATCCCTTATTTACTTTACTCATTTCTCATCCTATTGCTTTGAATACAGTCACTATTTTCAACCATAGGGATGAGGATCATTCTCTAGGAATGGCAAAGTGGCAGTAGTGAAGGAATCTCACACCTTATATTACCTGCTATAAACTTTTACAGGAGAGAATTAAATTACCCTCTTGTTTACACAACAGTATTTGGAGTCTGTATCATTATAGTTACAGGCAAACCTAATCCTTTACACACAAATACTGCTAGGTACTAGTGGCCTACTCAATAGCCCTCTCCCTTTGTTTCTTAAGAAAAAAGAATATATATATAATTCTGTTCTAGAAACAACTCTCTAGACCCAAGAAAAAAATATTATAGATGGACAAGTATATGCATGTTAATCCCATTGCTCCTTGCCAGATAATTACTTTTTCAGCCTTCTTTGCCACAAAGGTGTCAAATGTCCAGTTCTGACCAAAAGGACAGGGGAAATTTATAGAATTGTTTTTCTCCTTCTGAAAAGAAGATCCCTTTTTCCATTTAGCCTTTTCCTCTTGCCAGTAATGTCCTTGTATGAAGATGTGACACTTGAGGTTACGGCAGCCGTCTTATAACCACGAGACAAGAAGCCTCTGGTGGGGAATGCCAGCAGATAGAGAAGCCAGCAGGTGGAGAAAAGCAGAGGGAAGGAGTCTGGGTCTTACATCACTGGGCAATCCACCAACCCCAGCATCACTTCTCTTCAGGATTCTTGATTACATGAAATAATTAAATGTCTTAAATGATTAAGTCACTATTGGTTGGCCCAATATTCAATTACAGTAGAAAGCTTCTTCTACTGATATATTTCAGTACTTAAATCTGTTCATAAAACTATCTTTAAAGATTAGAATAATAGGTGGACTTACATTTATACTCTTTATATCTATAAGGGTTGCATTTATTTATAACAAATATAAATTATAACAAAATAATTTTATTATGAAGAATGAATAGTCACTTTAAATATTTGTTTAAGTCTAGCTTATATATTCTTTTAAATATTTTGTTTATACATTCTTTTCTTTTAAGATTTGTTTTATTGTTTGAAGAGAGAAGGGGGGAGGGTCCAGAGTAGTCTCCATAGTCGCACATCATTAGTTGTGACAGTCTCATTCCACACAAGTAGATCTGGAGCTATGCAAGGCAGGAACCAAACTGGGGCCTCCTGTGTGGGAGGCAAGAACCTTTGACCCCATCCCAGCGGTTACTAGATGCACCATTTTTACCAGATGCGCCACAGTTCAGCATATGGGCTTGCAAAGAACAGTGCTGGGATTTGATGCCCAGAACTTGGGGTTGCAAAGCAAGGATTCAACCTGCTATGCTATCCCAGTACCCCTATATTTTCTTTATAATTGAAAAAATTATAAACATTTTAAATGTTTTATTCTAATAGGTACTGACCTCACAATCATCTTGCTGTCAATAAATATATATTTAACAAATGAAACATTTTATTTGATATTTTAACATTTACAAGTTGTGAAATGAAACCCACTTTACAGAGAGAATATGTTTCTTAGTACCAAGAAAACACACATTTATATGTTTTTAAAAATTGCAAGATTCAAGACATAGAGAAAAGGAATCGGGAAATCCAAGTTAATGATTCGGAAGGAGTAAGAAATTGTCTGAAACACAGTCTTTTTAGTACAGGGATTTACTCTACAAAAGTAATTAGGGAAAGATGGAAGGAGGGTATAGGCAGAAATGGAAAAGGAAGCTGAGTACAGCCTGTACCTGGTTGTAAGTATCTGATTTAAACCCAGAGAAAGCAAATCAATCAATAACTAACTAAAACTGGGGGCGGGGGGGGGGGGGTAAGGTTATATTGTGAATGAAGATAAGGAAGAGGAAATGAACAGGTGTTGAGAAATAGAAATGGGATAGTCAGAGATGAGAACAATGTACAGGTGAGTTCAAGACAGAACAGGAACTAATTATACAAATCTGGCCCATCTAATACTTTTCCATATTTGTGCATCTTCTTACACCACAAATTACTGGGAAGAAATTCTTAGTACATTTAATTGTTAATTAACTTATATATGTATGGATTACATAATGCAGAAGATGCAAAAAGGTATATAATAAAATATAATGTAAGTCCCCTTCCATGTCTATCTCCTACCACCTAGGTCTTTTCCTACACCAATAATTGTTATGAGTTCCTTATGTGCATTAGGGAACTACTCTTTAAGACACAATTAATTAAAACCTGAAAACTTTTTTAATTGGATTTGGGATTAAGATTTAAATGAATTAAAAATTATTTGCTGCTCATGCAAAGAAGACTTAATACTGTGATGACAATACTCCCCAATTTGATCTACAAAATAAATTCAATCTCTCTCAAGACCTCAGCTGGTGTTTTGTTTTGTTTTATTTGTTTTTTGGGTTTTAGAGTTTGGGGGTTGTTTGTTTTTTGTTTCTTTATTTCTTTGTTGTCTTTAAATTTTACAAGCTCCTAACATTCAGGTGGAATTGCAAGAGACACAGAACAGCCAAAATAATGTTTAAAATGCAGAACAAAAGTTGAAGAACTCTCACTTGATTATTTCCAAACTTACAACTAAGTTACTGTGATCAAGCCTAGGAGGCACTGGCCTGAAGGTAGATCAATGAAGTAGAACTGAGAGTTCAGATACAAACCCTTAAATTGATGCTCATCTGATTTTCTGCAAGGACGCCAAGACAGGTCAAATTAGTATGAGGGTCTTTCAAGAGTGATGAAAATATTCTAAAATTGTGAGATGGTTGCAAATCTCTGTAACTTCACCAAAAGTCATTGAATTGTGGTATACTTAAAATAGGTGAATAAATTGATATGCAAAATATACCTCAATAAAATTTTTTTGTTTTGTTTTTTTATGTTATGGAGGTCTATACTTGAAAGGTTAACAGAATGAAAAGAGCTCTAAACCCCAAGAAAACGTTTAATTAAAACATTACTTTTGCAAAACAGAGTACAGATAATGCCACAAAATTTAGAAAATACAAAAACAGCTTATATGAACTTTCTGACTATTGACAATGTCATTGTTAAGACTAGAACTAGGGGGAAGCCGGGATGGCTCAGTGGGTTAAGCGCTCACTTTGCAGCCCTGGGGACTGAGGATCAAATCCCGGCCCCAGCCTATGCGGACCCATATGCTGAACTGGGGAGTTCCCCCACTTCAGTTCTCTCTCTGTCTCTGTCTCTGTATCTCTCTCTCTCTCTGTCAAGAAAAAAAAATTAAAGACTAGAACTAAATTAATTCTGAGATATTTTATAATGCAGATTAGACTTTCTTTTTAAAATAAAAAAAACTACATATACATAAATTTAGTGAGGACTCAATCTTTTTATTCATGTTTTGATAAATAAATTTACATTTAAAATAGCTACATTTTATTCATAAAGCATCCTAGGTAAAGATTGTGCTTAAAAAAATGGTATTTAAAGTTCTAAAAGAATTGTTTAATAACAACATGTTTAAATGACTCAAAGCTGCATATGGTAAAGGTACTTCTGGAAAATGTATTTAAAATGAGCCTAGTGATATTGCTATAATTCTAAACTTCTATATGAAAAATAACCTATCTACCCTTAAGATTTTACTGATTTCAGTAATTTAATTTTAAGAATCTTAACAAAATTTTATAATAAAATATTTTCAATGTAATAACATACACAGAAAAAGATATTTTAAAATTTTAATTCAAAAGAAAACCTACTACAATTTTTTTTTATTTCACTTAAAAATTAGTTGAAAGACACATTTAAACACTAGAGTAACATTTTGAAGAAAAAACTTTACGACAGTAACATGTTGTATTTAAGCAGTGAAATCTTAAACATCTTTATGTTTCAAAATACTGTTGACAATCTGCTTTTCAATCCCTAACAGGACTAACAAAAAATACAAAATACCATATTAACTACATTTTCATTTTATTTATTTATAATGTTTTAGTGTTCAATATTTATGTGCAAATATCTGACCAGCATTTAAGTCATCGCTTTTATTATTTCTTTCATAGATCTTATCTTAGAAAATCCTTTCTTACTTTGAGATAAATATTCACCCATATTCTCTCTAGTATCTTTTATGATTATATATTTTTTTACATTTAACTCTTCAACACATCTAAAATATATTCTGGTAGATAATACAAGGTAAAGATACAAATGGATGTTTTTTATATCAATTTTCCCTTTAAATCTTTAAAATCTAAACACTGTGAAAGAATGTCATTGCCTAAAATTTAAAAATCCAGATAAATCAAATTTTAGAAAAAAGGAACACAAATCATGGCAGAGGTAATAGATTTGAAGATTTTTCAGGGATGGCTTTTTCATCTACTGCTGGCTGGTAAACAATTGGTTGGGGCCTCTCTTGTGATGAATTTAAGAGCCTTATATTTGCTAAGAATTACACAAAGCACAATGCAGTATTAGTTAGAAGTAATGATACATTAATAGAAGATATGAAAATGTTTTATTTCTAATGTTTTCATTGATTTGGATAAATGTAGGGTTTATAATTTATCATAGCATAGTTTACACTCCTAAACTATTTTAACATTGTTAAAATTTTTTAATTCATTCAGCGGTAAAGAGACAGACTCAAAATAATGCCAATATTTTCAGTGGTTTAGCTTGCTGCCTTTTTACTGAAATTCTTATCACACATAACTTAACAACAAATGGTTTATAAATCACAAATAAATAAATTTTTCTACTCCCTACCATGAGAATCAAGTTTGAATAGCAAAATAGATATCTTCCTGCATTCAGGGAAAGAAGTCATAAAACCTCACTTTTTCCCATTTATTTGACATGTACTAATTTATATGAGGCTCACATCTTCATTTTCTTTAGAGGAGAAAAAGAACAGTAAGTGTATCCTTCCACATAATAACAGGATACTTGATAATAAATATTTATTCTTTCACTAAACATTTCCATTTAGTTAAATCAAGTTCTAATACACATCTTGTGTAATAAAAAAAATAAAAAATAAAAAAAGATCTTCCCATACTGACTTTTGACTGTTGGGTTTTTCCTCTCAGTATTTTGCTTCCTTCTCCTTCCAGCAAAGAATTAGATTCACACAGGATGATTTAAGACAGAAAATAGAAAAACTCTGACTTTTCTCTCTAGTTTTTGGTTTATAGAGCCCCAGAGAGGTCAGAGATTTTTGAGCTGCATTGTGGACAGAATAATGGCCACCCAAATACATCCATGTCCTTGGAACCTGGAAATACGTTATTAATACCTTACACAGCAGAAGGGATTTTGCAAATGTGATTATAAATATTCAGGGTCTGGAGAAGGGGAGATTACACTAGATTTCCCAGGTGGGTATAATGTAATCAAAAAGGTCCTTCTAAGTGGGGGAGGAAGACAGGGGGCTAAGAATTAGAAAAGCACATGAGGATAAAAGCAGAATGATCTTAAAATGATCTAATGGCTGTCTGGGGAACACTGAGCCAAAGGCAGCTTGGAGGTTCCCTGCCAACACCTTGACTTTAACCCAGAGCTGTAAGTAATCAATTTGTGTTCAATGGGGAAGCTGGGATGGCTCAGTGGGTTAAGCGCTCGCTTTGCAGCTCTGCGGACTAAGGATCGATTCCCGGCCCGGCCTGTGCGGACCCATATGCTGAACTGGGGAGTGCCCCCAGTTCGGTTCTCACCAGGGTGAGACCCCGGCCCAATTCCTGCCCTGTGCAGCCCCACACCCACCTGTGAAATGAAACTATGTGGAAAAACCAATGATGTGCAACTACGAAGACTGCTCTGGGCCCTCCCCCTTCTCTCTGTCTCTGTATCTCTCTCTCTCTCTCTCTCTCTCTCTCTCTCTCTCTCTCTCTCTCTCTCTCTCTCTCTCTCGTCAAAAACAATACAAAATCTTTAAAAATTTTGTGTCAAGATAAGGTTGTGTTTTATTTGTGTTGGAATTTGTTGCAGCAGCAATAGGAAAATTAACACAACAAAAAAACAAAATGTTTTGGGCAGAAACACTTGGAGAGAAGATCCTTTAACCCACTATACTCAATCTAACACCAAATAAAAATAATATTTTTTTTTTATCCCTGGGGGCCAAGCAGAGGATGGGAGGAAGGGGTAAAGCTTCACCACAAGCCTCTCTAGCAGTTCTAAGAAAAACGTGGCAAAGACCTGAAATTTTTTTCCTTTCTTTTTCTTTTTTTTCCCCAACGTGGTATATCTGGGCTTATCATAACATAATCAGCTTTCCATAATGATTACACTAAACTAGCAAAAAGACAGAAAATCAGAATGGCAATGCTAACTGTAACTGTGGCACATCAGCTGTACCTTTTGAACTAAGATACTTATTTAATAATTGCATCCTAAAATCTTGATATAACACAAGTCTCTGAAATTAACTGGAGGTGAGGAGGCAGGGAATATAAGAGACTAAAGTTAAAAATTTTTAACAACCCAGAGGATGGAGTATTCATTTTGAATATTAAATTAAGCCACTGGGGAAAAAAACCGTGTTTCTCAGATTTATAACCACTTCATATTCCTTAACTAGATAGTTCTTGATTTTACGGCATGGGTATTTTCTTAGTACATATACACATTTAGTATAGACAGTTCCCAGTGTAAATCAGCTTTGAAATAAAAGGTCCTGAGTATGGAGTTTTTGTCTGTAATGTCTAGTCTATTGTAAATCCCAACCACTATTTGCATCTCAGACCACGGATTTTTCATCTCTAGAAATTTTAGTTGGTTTTCTTTACATATTATATTTATTTTCTTCACATACTCAGGCTTCCCTGCTTTTCTACTTTCTTGAACATATAAAAGAGAGTAGTGATACACTTTTAATGTTCTTGTCTACTAATTTCATTATGAGTCATTTCTGAGTCTGTTTCCATTGAATAATTTTTCTCTTCATTGTGTATCACATCTTTCTGCTTCTTTGCAGGCCAGGCATTATGAACTTTGCCTTGTTGTGTACTAGATATTCTTTAATATACTTGAGTTTTTAATTCTATAAAATGTTATTTGAAATGTTTATCCCTTTGAAGCTCAATTTTAGACTTTATTAAGTAGCAACAGCACAGCCTTTAGTCTAGAGCTAATTTTGTTTCACCACTGAGGCATTATTCTTCTGACTACCGTACTCTAACTGATGCCCAGATATTTTTCCACTCTGGCTTGGGGGGAATACAACTCTTTGTGGCTTCCAGGGATGATTCTTCCAGCTCCATTCCACTGGTTCTTTTCCTGTTGGGTAATTTCCTCACTCATACTCATATGCAATCATCAATACTCAGGTGAACATTCACAGAGGATAAATCCTTTTGAAGATTTTTAGAACACATCTCTGTACAACCCTGTTTTTCATGATACCCTATCATGTGAGTCCTGTCTGCCTTGACAGTAATTCCTCAACTCTGTTTCCTCACCTCAGTGACATTTCCAGGTTCTGTCTGGGTTTTCTTTTCCTGCTTTGAGGTCTATAAACACTTGCCCAGCGGTACTATGGGGAATCTAAGTTTCATCTAATTCATTTACCTTCCTGAGAGAGTAGTTTTCTGCTGCTTATTACCCATTGTAAAAATTGTCATTTTATATGTTTTGTCCATTTTTTAAATCATTAAAGGTGGGTGAGTAGACCTCATCCCCATTACCCCATCATGACTGAAAACTGAAATGGGAATGCAGGTATTTTACCCTGTGACATGGTTTTGATATTTCTTTGGAGAGGATCAATTATCTTTGGGGACTGTTGTTGGAAAACAGAACAGTCCTAAGAAGGTAGGGCTTCGGCTACAAGCCAGAGCCACCTGTATCTGCATACTGCAGTACAGGCTAAAACTTTAATATAGTTCCATTAGTATATTTTACTCAATTTGTGTCCTGAAGTCTTAAAATTTAATCTTAAAAGAATGTTTTATTGTAAGAATTCAAGTGCTTTAACTTACACTGCTTTTCAAACAATGTATACTGTCTATAATACAAATAGATCATTTTAAATATATAAATCTTTTACAAATTTTGAAATTAACATTTTTCTGCCAACTAAATCACCTACCAACAAAGCAGATCAACTGATCTCATGTAAATAAGCACTCCATGATTCTTGATCAAAAACCCATACATAGTTTTATTGTTGAAAATAATAGGCTTTTATTTAAAATATGTTTACATATTGTAAATAATTGTGTATATAATTACATGAGCTTTACTTCATATTTAGCTTTTTGACAAGTCATAATAAACATAACCTTAAAAAGCAGAGAATTTTGCATGCCAATCTTTGAGTAACTGGATTATGAAAAATGTAAATGGATTCACTTTACAAGAAAGTTTTTTTTTAACCTCGTTTTTAAGGAACTTGGAAAGATTGCCTTTTATCAAAATATCTAAATAGTGGCCACAAAACCTTTTTGGAAAAAAGCAGAAGTATAAATAAGCAAATAAACCAAAAATAAAATAAAAACTTTTCTTGCTATTTGTACTCATATACTTATAGATCTGATAATCAAGCATAGCCCACACACCTTATAGATTATTTACTTATGGGGGATTTTTATTACTACTCAGTATATGTCCGTTACTTTAAAGATTTATTTTTATTCTTTTTTTTTTTTTTTGACAGAGACAGAGACAAAGAGAAGAGGGAGGGGGAGGGCCCACAACAGTCTCCATAGTTGCACATCATTGGTTTTTCCACATGGTTTCATCCCACAGGTGGGTACAGGGCTGCGCAGGGCAGGAACTGGGCCGGGGTCTCACCCCGGTGAGAACTGAATTGGGGTAACTCCCCAGTTTAACACATGGGTCTGCACAAGCCAGGGCCAGGGCCTGGATTCAATCCTCAGTCCCCAGAGCTGCTAAGTGAGTGCTTAACCCACTGAACCATCCCAGCTTCCCCTATCTATGTCTGTTACTTTAAACTTGAGGATCCATACACAAAGCCAAATGGAAAATGAGGCATTGTCTGGTAGTTGTGAATTCACTTACATGGTACACTTCTAAATCAGCATTCTGCTCTTATGAAATCAGAAAGGGCAGAAATAGTTTAACAAGTAGCAGTTATAGTCTATAAGACACACTAACAATATAATGAATATACTTCAGAGTTTATTTTGAAAACTCTGGCAATTCTTTCATCCAGCTTTCTATTTATGGTATCTTTAATTAAATTTCTTCACACTCTTAAATACAAAATCATAAATATTACATTGCATATATTTTCATGTTTTACTTTCAGAGAGCCAAGTGAATCTTTCCCACTTGGACTTTGTCCTGTCTAACATGATAATTGCCTAGTGAGATGAATTTAATTCAATTTCATCAATTTTCTGGCATGTCTACATCTTTACTGGGTGCTTGACAAAAATTAATATGACATGTTACCTTCCTCCAGAAAATAATAATGGCAAAAATGCCTTAATCATACATACTATTAAGTGTTTTATTTATATTTACTCAATTCTCACAACTATCTTTGTTTTACAGATAAGGAAAGTGAAGCACTAAAAGAAAATGTAAGAAATTAACTGAACTTGCACAGCTAGTGAGAGGTGGAGATGAGTCATAAATCTAGGCTGACTGACTCTTGACCACTATGCATACTGTCCTTCTCCCAGGAGACTTAGACCTATACACACAAAAAAGTATGCTATAAGGATATTTAGTTACCCAAAACACAGTAAAGTAATTTGCCACAAAAGTATCAGAACTATGTGATTCAATTCCCCTAGGAAAACTGAGAAAAGCTTTGCAAAATAGGTAGCATTTCAGCTGAATATTAAAGACTGAGAGTATCAGCTGAGCTAAAAGCAAAAGGCATTCCATTCCAAGTCAAAGGCTGATCTTAAGGTGATTGCCACACCCTGCTCTGGTGGTTCTTACACTCTGGAGTGCATAATTACACTTGAGATGCTTCACAGACATGCAGATTTCCACATATTAATAACTCTTCAAAATTATTCAAAGTGCAGATAATTTTCAGTCCCAGCATCTATCTTCACATTTTCACCTCTCTGCTAGCCCAAACCACTCACCGCCATCCTCACCCCAAGAAGGAGATTCTAAATCTAATTCCAACTTCCAGCAGGTAGAATCTAAGAAACACCAATCTGATATTCAGGATTTAGCACCCATAACCCTCATTTCTGGTGTAGACTTGATCTCCGCACCTGAAGTCAAATAGAGTAGATTTTCAGTAAAAAGGCACCCATGGGGATTGGTAGATGCCAGATAAATGTAAATAGGCTCTCCATTAACCAGAACTCAAGCAACCGCCATGTTCAAGCAACCAGCAAAAATCTCAGGCTTGAGCATGCTGGTTGCTTGAGTTCCAGTTAACAGAGAGTCTTACTATAATGACAGTTATTTGTTCCCTTTTTTGTCCCCATAACGTACTAGTCTTTGGTATTAAATACTGAAAAGACTCACTTGTTGAAGGTCAACATGTGAAGTAAATCTCTACTTTAGATTTTAGATTTTTACAAATTCCCTAAAATTATATTTAAAATTTGAGTGTATCTATATGTACATATATTTCTTAAAGAAGTTCAATGAATTTTATCATATTCCCAGAATGGTCTCATTTTAGTTCTAGTGTTGAAATTCAAGTAATAAACTCTTATGGAGTCTATTTCATAGAAGAATGTAACAGAGGCCTCAAGGACACGTCCTTAAATACAAAACTTTAGTTCCAATATAATAGAGGTCAAGTAAAAATTAATCTTCACAAATAAGTCGACTGCATTTTAGTCCATTGTTTGTTTAGAGGCAACTGTCACATTGCTGTCTACATGGCCAACTGTTAAACTATACAAATGGTCACTTTTCCATTTCAAATTACTCATTTGGGTAAAAATGACTTATACTATTAATAAAAATTCTACCTTTTAAAAATATATAATTTGTTATAATAAGAATATGTGAAATCAGGGATGCCAGAATAGCTCAGCAGTTGAGCACTTGCTTCACCATCACAAGGTCCAGGGTTCATTTCCCAGCCCTGGCCCATTAACTCTACATACTGAACTGCAGTGCAACTGGTAACTGCCAGGATGGCTCAGCAGTGAAGATGCTCACCCCTGATTCAGTTTCTTCTCCACAAGACCCAACATCCAATTGTGTGGAATGAAATCATGTCACAACTAATGATATACAACTATGGAGACTGCTCTGGGCACTCCCCCTGTCTCTCTCTCTCTCTCTCTCTCTCTCTCTCTCTCTCTCTCTCTCTCTTTCTCTCACCTTCTCTCAAACAATAAAATAAAAGTAATTTTTAAAAATAAATGTGGAATCAAATAAGCCAAAGACTCTTAATAGGAGACTATCCCTAGAAACATTTCAGTATATACTTATTTACTCAATTGATAACAGTAGCACATATTTTGTTCAAGTGCACTTGGTTCATGTTTAATTTCCCTTTCTTCTCTGAGAAGTTATAAAGTTTAGCAGATGTTAACAATTTAAAAGTCAGAGGAAATGAAAAAATAAATTTAGCAGTCAGCTCAGAGTATGGAAGAAGGGATTATTATAGAAGCAAAGATATTCACAAGATACCAAGACCTTGAACTGTGAAAGCACACAGTTCCATTTAATAAATAAATCACAAAAGAAATTTGAATAGTATAGAAGCCTTTTCCATTAGGCCCTGAAGAAAGGCAGCACACAGACCCCATTCACTAATTATTAATGGCATTCAGTTATGCCCACAGCATCCAAACAAGACAATTTAATGCTTTATTATAATCAACCCAAGGATTGAACCGTGCATCAGGGAAAAATAAATGTAGCTATTTGTACTTTATTGATTATTCATATTTTAAGCAAATAAATTGAAATAACAAACTTCAGCTGGCTCTTGTCCCCATGATCTAGCAAAATAAAGCACATTAGGCCCACAGGTGGTTAACAAATAGCATAATTTGCATTTCAACAAGTGTCCTTAATGTTTTGTATATACACAAGTTGAGAAGTACTGTTTTAAGTGATGGTGAAAGCAACAAAATAAGGGTACTTACATCCCTGGGCCACTTGGAAGAGCAGAACTGCCCAGCAAGAAGCATGATTTGGGTAGGCTTGACCTTCCAAATCTGGCTGGCACTGGTAGGGCTCTAATCCAGGAATATTTATGATGTTGTTCTTCAATTTCTTTCCCAAGGCAAACAACACAAATAGGGATGCCAGGATAGATCAACAGGTTGAGCAATTGCCTTGCAACCATGAGGTCTGGGGATTGAATCCTGGACCCATCCTGTGCAAACCCATATGTTGAACTTCAGTACAACTGGTAACTGCCTATATGGCTTGGTGGTGACAGTTCTTGCCTCCCACTCGGGAGGCTCCCAGTTCAGATCCTGCCCCATGCTGCCCCACATCCACCTGTGTGTAATAAAATTATGTCACAACTAATGATGTACAAACATGGAGACTGTTCTGGGCCCTCTCCCCTTCTCTCTCTCTCTCTCTCTTCCTCTCTCTCTCTCTCTCTCTCTCTCTCTCTCTAACTTCTTTCAAACAAAATAAAAATCAAAGAAAGAAAGAGAGAGACGAAAGAAAGAAAGAAAGAAAGAAAGAAAGAAAGAAAGAAAGAAAGAAAGAAAGAAAGAAAAAAAGAAAGAGAAAGAAAAACAAAATAAAAACAACAATGGGCCACAATATCTGAGGAAAGATTTTATTCAATTGAAGTAACAACATTCATATTCACTTATTTTCACCCTGTAGACTTTCACTCATCAATCCAGCAAAGGTTTATTAAAAATTTGCTTCACATCAGACATAGAGATTATACGAAATAGAAGCAAAGCTGTTGTTTAGATAAACTAATGAGGGAAACCTTTATTTTGATCAACTAGCGTATTCAGAAATCAAGTTTGAAAATATCTAAATTATTGAAATGGTGGTATAATTGATTCTGCAAGAAATAATATCACACACACAAAAAAAAGAAGAAAAAAAAGAGAGGGAGAGAGAGAAAGAAAGAAAGAAAGAAAGAAAGAAAGAAAGAAAGAAAGAAAGAAAGAATCTTGTTTCTTTATAGTCACAAATATTTTATAGGGTATTGAAAATATAAATCATTTAATTTTTGTTAAAGTGCTTTATTCTGAAAGCTGAGAAAGTTAATTGCGAAGTGTTTCTATAAGAGACAATTTCTAAACCAGTTGAAGTCTCTGTAAAATTATAAACAAAATAACTAGGATCTTCAATTTATATGAATTAAGAAAATAATACTATTTATTGTGTTTTATAATATATATCTCAGGTATATTTTTATATTTGTACTCAGGAAATTCCTAACATGTGTACATTTAATGAATCTAAAATGCCAAACCCTGTTAAGAAATCATAACAATGTTGTAAAGGACCTAGAAGATTATTCCTTGTAGGTCTCATTGTATTTCTAATATTCAGTGTGCTAATGGCTGTCATTCCTTCAGATTATTAGAGGTTTAATTTTTTTTTTTTTTTTGCCTTTTTTGTCTTTTTGTGGTACAATATGAATAATCTTCACAGAGCACTCTATTTGCTTCCAGAAAGGAATTACATCCCTGCAAAAGCCTGGTCTGTTTCTGTAAATGAAAACAATGGATTTGGGGCTCACAGTTTTTCAATCTCTCACTGGTAGTTTATTACAGGCTAAGACAGCAAAAATGGATACCATCAATTTAAATGAAGTTTATAAAGAAGAAAAAAAAGCATAAGCAAATATCTTTAAAATATAGATTAAAATATATATTCAAACATAACAGATGGGAAAGCTTCAGAAATATATGTAAAGTGACCCCAGGCCAGCAGAATTAGAGTAACATGCTGAGATAGGATTTGAACAATACCAAAAAAATGTCCTGCACCCAAACTTCCGCAGGCTGCTATTCTCCTGCCTCCTCTATCCCTTATCCCTTCTATGGCTGAATGTGGAATGAAATTTTCTTTCTTACGTACAGTACCATATACAAAAGCCTTTTGGTAATGTGTATAAATTATTTGGGAAGGATAGACATGCAGCATATCAACATTTATCAACATTCATTAACTAACAAATATGAATTGTTTATCTCTTTCATAACTTGGAAATCAATAACAAGAAACCAGAAAAATAGAAGTTGAAAACATGAAGTATCAATTCTCTACAATCTCTTGTAAAGAATAGAAATAGAAAGAATACTCCCTAACTTGTTCTATGAGGCCAGTTTATACTAATACCAAAATCAGAACAAGACATTACAAGAAACCTACAAACCAAAATCTCTCATGAACATAGATGCAAAATCCTCAACAAAATATTAGCAAATCAAATCTTACAATGTATAAAAAGAATTATGCACCAGGACTAAGTGAGATTTATTCTAGGTATGCAAGGCTGGTTCATCAATTGATCATTAACTAAATGTAATTCATAACACCAAGAGACTAAAAAAGAAAAATTACATGATCATATCAATAGATGCATAAAAAGCACTTGACAAAATCTAAACCCATTCATAATAAAAACTATTAGTAAATTAGAAATATATGTGTACTTCTTCAAACATGATAAAGAATGTCTAGGAAAAAACACACAGCAAGCATCCTACTTGATATAAGAAATGTTTTCACTAAGCTTTCTCACTAAGGTCAGATACAAGACTAGGATGTCCCCTCTTATCACTTCTTAGTCTTTGTTAATGCAATAAGGCAAGAAAAATAAAAAAAAATGTGTACAGATAAGGAAGAAAGCAATAAAACTATCTGTTCACAGATGACTTGGTCATCTATGTAAGAAATCTATTATATAAAGTTTGTAAGATTAATATACAAAAGTAAGCCATTTTTCTATCTACTAGCAATGAACAAGTGGAATTTGAAATTAGAAACACATACGTACCATTTACATTAACACTAAAAAAATTAAATACATAGATAAAAGTCTAACAAAAGATGTATAAGATCTGTATGAGGAAAACTATAAAACTAAGTGAACAAAAATCAAAGAACTAAATAAATGGAGAAATATTTCTTTTCATGGACAGGAAGACCCAATATTGTTAAGATGACAGTTCTTTCCAACTTTATCTGTAGATTCAATGAAATCCCAATAAAAATCCCAAAAGTTATTTTGTGGATTTCAACAAACTGATTTTAAAGTTTATATGGAATGGAAAAGACCTGGAATAACCAACACAATAATGAAGAAGAAAGTTGGGAGACTGACACCGCCAGACTTCAATAACAACAGAAAAGCTATAGTAATCAGACAATGTGGTACTAGTGAAAGAACAGAAAAGTACATAGCCCAGAAATGGAGAGAAAACAGAATAGAGGATCCAGAAATAGAGCCACAAAACTGTAGTTAACTCATCTTCAATAAAGAAGCAAAGGCAATGCAATGAAATAAAGAACGTTTCTTTCAATAAATGGTGCTAGAACAACTAGACATCTATCTGGAAAAAAATTTTTGAATCTAGACACAGAACTAACACCCCAAAAAAATTTAACTCAAAATGGACTTAAATGTAAAATGCAAAATTATAAAATTCTTAGAAAATAATGTGGGAGAAAACTTACATGACCTTGGGTATTATAATGACTTTTCAGTTACATTACCAAAGGTACAATTTGCAAAAGAAATAGTTAATAAGCTGAACCTCATTAAAACTAAAAACTTCTGCTCAGTGATAGACAAGTCACAAACTGGAAGAAAATACTTGCAAAATACACATCGGATTTAAAAAAAAACAACAAAAAAACCTCTGATACAAAATTAAAAAACAACTTGATTACATGCCACAGGTCTTAATAGACACCTTACCAAAGATAATATGCAGATGGCAAATAGAATATGACTATGAACTTTGAGTGATTATGATGTGTCAACATAGATTCATCAATAAAAAAGAAAAAAAAAACGTAAGAAAGAAGACATGAGGTATCAAACAAGGAAAAGATATTCAGCATGGTCATGAGTCTACAGGATCTGAGCAAGGCCATTGAGGCCAGGATATTGTAAACATAACTCATTCATATGGTCACCAGAAGTTGGACCCAACTCAATGGCACATAACACAGACACAATCTACCTGGTATACTGGGAAGAGTGGGGGTGAAGTAGGTTTCATACTGAAAATGGATAAAGGGAGTAATAAGACGGTATACAGGATGAAGAACGATTATTCTTGTAGTTGAATATTTCAACTATTCCATAATTTTTATTGTCTCTCATGTTCCATGTCAAGACCCCCCATGTCTTTCAGCCATAACCTCTTTGGAGTTTTGAAATATACAAGGGCTGTCCAGAAAGTATTCAGCCATGTAATATAAAAAACAGGGGCACTTATGGCTGGATGTTTTTGCAGACAGCCCTAAAATAGGTGGTAAAATAATGTTTCCTATATTAACGATGTATTTCTTAGTCCTGGTTATTCATTTTACCCCATGTTCCTTCCTCTCACTCAAGCAGAATGTCTATTACTTCGAGGCAAGCATTTCATCATAGAAAACAATAAAAAGAAATTGAATCATAGCTTTGGGATTTTGAAGTAACCTTCAGAAACTCATGGCAGGAGGAAAAAAAAACGGTTTTGACAGCAAAGGCTTTTTTGAGTTTCAAACATGGAAATGTTTGGATCTCAAAATCCAAAATTGATATATTCAGAGCATAACATTTATAATACAATAACAAATTCTGGAAAAATAGAAATTGTTAAAACACCTCATTCCAAACTACATAAAGAACCTTTGGAAGAGGAATTAAGGAAATCAGAAATAGCCTAAAAAGTAACCTTTAAACCATCAACAAAGCAAAGAGGCAACCAACCAACTGGGAGAAAATATTTGCAAACAATGCCTCTGATAAGGGGCTAATATCAAAAATATACAAAGAACTTGTACAACTCAACAAGAAAAAAACAAG
>PVKE010023944.1:0-24237 GCA_004027555.1 Craseonycteris thonglongyai | reverse complement strand
ACAGAACGACCTACAGAACCTGGCAACAACTCTGAGCCACTCCCACAGCCAATTGGAAGGGACGTGGATGAAAACACAAAGGTATAAATCCCAACTGCATGTCACGCATTGTTATTATAAAGAGACTGAAGTAGGGAAAATGCTAAGGACTCCCTACCCACAAGATCCCCTTCACCTGGGCATTCAGTCAAACGCCTATCTGGGTAGTGCGATTGGAAGCATCCTGTGGATGTACCTCAACTCCCAAGTCAGTTGACATTCAGACACAGAGGCTGGGCCTGACGCCTTCACGAGAGTCCTTTAAATGCTGTTTCCTGCAGCTGGTAGCAGAAGGAGAAGCAAGAGAGCTTGCAAATGTGGCAAGGCCTCCCCGGGTCCCTGCTGACTTGAAGATGGAGGGACAACAAGAAGAAGGTATTCTGGTGACTTCTAAGAGCAGAGGACGTTCCCAGATCACAGCAGACAAGGACACGGGAACCTCAGTCTATAGTCACAGGCCAACAGGTGCAATTTTAAGCTACAAAGTTTTTGTTAAATTTGGGAGGTGGGTGAGCGTAGTCAGTTTCTTACGCAGCATTAGAAAGTGAATGCAAAGATACTTACCTTTGTCCACCGAAAGGAGTTGATTTGAAGAACAGAAATATTTGTCTCTTAATATAGTTGAAAGAGCAGCAGAGTTCAGTATGAATTTCTGCCACTGTACTAACTAGCTCAATCTTATGCTCAGCCCCTTTGTCTTGGTTTCTATTTGACAAAACATGGATAATAATATCAGCAGCATCATGCTAATGACAGTTATAAAGATCAAAACTTCACACAAAGCCCTAACCATAGAAGATAAACAGTAATACTAATCATTATTAAAAATATGAAAATCATCTCCTAGAACAGTACATTTTGCTATTGCCCCTAAATATCTCTTTAAACCCATGGTTCCACCTGAAGCAGGAGGAGCTTTACTCACTGCCCTGATCACTCCACATTTCCATTTCAGTTATTCACTGTCTTCTAAGCTCGGTGTTAATCTTCATTAGGGTATCACTGACATTCCTAACCAAATTCACTTGGATTTTTAATGTGCCAAGGCTTCCAACCAGGACACTAATATCTTTTCAAAGATCTGGCCTATCATTAGTTTCTTTACAGCTAAAATCACATTGGGAACTCTGCTTTTGAACCTTTTTTTTTCTTTAGTGCTTTTCACTTGGAAATTTGCATGAGCAACTAAATGAAACTGTTGATTTTGATGTATCTTTTTCCCTTAATGATGAAATCATATTGATTGTAGGGAAATACTGGCCAAAATTTTTGTGATGAGACAGTCTCAAAGACTCAGTAAATTGATCATATTTCCTAATGGCTTATTTAATAAATATAAAAATTGTAATATTTACTTTTTGCTTCCTCCTCATGACTCCTTATGAGATCTACACCACAATTTACTCAACACATTCACAGGATTTATGGATCAAAGACACCCTTGTTGTTCAGGGCTGACCTTACCGTCACAGGGTATGTGTAAGTGACAACCAAAAAACAGTAATGCAATATATCAGCTGTGCAACAGGAATTATTTGCTGACCCACTGCAAGACGAGTTAATGCTTTAAGCTGTCGTTTTGAGTCTTAGGTACCTTGAATGTCATTTCACAGTCAAATTTATTGGCATGGTAACTTCTCAGATCAGATCAATAGAGCCAGAGAGAAAAATGAATCATAAGGAAAAGCATCATTTTCTTAACAAGTTCACAATATAAAGTTGCCCATCCAGATAGTTACTTGAATAGAAGGTGTTAGTTGATCTGTTGTTCTTCTGTTTCATGTACCATGTTCTCTCCCCTCCCCTGCTCTCCCCTCCTCTCCCCTTCTCTTCCCTTCTCTTTCCCTTCCCCCTCCTCTCCCCTCCCCTTCCCTCTACTCTTCTCTTTCAGGTTCACTTTCAGCCTATGTAGAATGAAGAGCTCTGTCAAGCCTACCTGTGTCCACATTCTGTTGGTGTCTATCACCAAATATGGTCTGAAGATATGACTTTAAATCATTTCATGGATTCATCTATGTTTAGCTTCTTGACTAAAATAGTAGAAAGGAATCCAGGAAATACATCACAGTGCAATGCTTTGGCCCCAGCCCTGGGCTCTGAGTCTCAGGAGGAAAGGCTGTTCTTATTCACCTGACTGAAGCAGTTTTCTAGGGTGCGCTCAACATTCCCAGCCAGGACTGTTCCAGCTAACGTGGGATCACCTCTTTCTTTCTTTGCTCACTGTTTCAGAAGTACCCTTTCCTGCCCTAATTAAGTAAGTGTTGCTTCAAGAGCCACCTTCACTTCCCAACTGAAGGTATGTTTTTCTCTGGTGTGTTAAGAACTGTGAAGGACCTGAAATGTCACCCTCCCATGGATATTAGGAGACCGGGGGCCTATACAGCTTGACAATTAAAGGGCAAAAGGTGGCTGGTCCAAGGCTCTTGAGAAACACATTGCTGGCACTAAGCAGGAAGTCTAGCGAAATATACTTTAATAAAGGAAATGCCAGCTATATAAAGTGTTAAATATTCCAGGTCTAAATATTATATTTCTTTTATAAATGATATTGCCTTCCAGTTTATCTTCCTAATGTTCTTGATGGATCCTAAAGATACCACAGACACCTAAATTTTGCAATCTTTAAATAGATAAAAGCCAATCATAAATAATGTACTTCTGCATTTAGATTAAAATAAATAAATAAATAAGTCTCCTCGGCTATTTTAAAGTTAAAACAAGAGCTATTCTGCTTGGGTATTTTTGCAACAAATCAAACACTAATCATCATTTCGCTATTTGTCACCAATACAGCCCTACCATAAAATGATATACGGTAATCTCTTTCAGTGAGAGATTAATTGGTTTTCTCTGTGTCTCCTTTTAGAATATTTAAAGTGCCAGGCTGTTCTACTGCTCCTTCTCAGCCAGGGCCCCCAATGCATATTCTGTAGGAGCTTTCTAAAAAGTGGAGGCAGCTTCTGCACACATTTGTGATCCCCTCTTCTTCACAACTCCTCCTAGGGAGTAGCGAGATACCCAGGCCAGGAAGAATGTCACAGCCTGTATTTCCAGGGGACAGCAGAGGCTGGACCTCCCTGAACTTGGAGCCAGGAAACAGAGGAGGACGAGAGTCTGGCCTGAAGCCTTAGCAGCCCACTGCCCCCCACCCCCACCCCCACCCCCATGCACTCGGAAGAACTTGGAACACTGCTCCAAGTCAGTCCTGTGGCTCAATCGCTCACCTCCTTCAAATCTTTGCTCAAGTCTTCGCTCTTCACGGAGAACCCTCAGTGTCTTATTCAATACAGCAAACTGTCCCTCTCCCGCGAGCCCCAAGATCTCCCTTACACTCTCCAATCTTCCTTCTTTTAATGTTTACCACCCTTAACGTGTTATATCATTGTGTAATTTATTTTTCGTCACCCTTCAGTCCTGATAAGCGTACTCTCCATGGACACAGAAGTCTATTTGTCTTCTAGTCGTGTTCTGTGTGCTAAGAGTCCTGCCTGACACACAATACTCACTAATGTCTGTGAATGACTGAATATATGATGAGCTACACAGAAGTACACCTCCTACTTCTTGTGACTTGGATAAACACACACACACACACACACAGTGGTCTTCATGCATCTCCCAGCTTTTTTTTTAAAGATTTATTTATTGTTTTTGACAGAGAGAGAGATACAGAGACAGAGACAGAGAGAAGGGGGAGGGCCCAGAACAGTCTCCATAGTTGCACATCATTGGTTTTTCCACATAGTTTCATTCCACAGGTGGGCGCGGGGCTACACGGGGCAGGAACTGGGCCGAGGTCTCACCCCGGTGAGAACTGAACTGGGGGCACTCCCCAGCTCAGCATATGGGTCCGCACAGGCCGGGGCCGGGACTCGATCCTCGGTCCCCGGGGCTGCAAAGTGAGCCCCTAACCCACTGAGCCATCCCAGCTTCCCACATCTCCCAGCTTTTTGACATTTTGTAGATACATTTTACTTTAGGTCTCCATCAAAAAATAAAGAGTGATACTTGATATTAAGAAAAAGACACTCCTTAGTAAGTTTCAAACATTTTTATTTTAGGTCATTCTCAATGAAAAGAAATATGTTGTTCAAGGGCAAAAATTCTAAACTAACAACTTTAAAGTTCAAATGAATAACTGGTCCTTTCACTCATCTGAAAATGAAGTGAGTCATTTCCAACCTCCCATTTATAATTGTAATTCAGTGAATATGTTCGATCTCAGAGATCAGAAATTCAAAAGTCCACATTTGACATAGCTCACATGCTTGTATCTATTTTGGTACCATTTTGTATAGACTGCTTCGTTCCTTTAAAAAAGAAACAGTGCACTTGATCCTTATTTATGAAAACAGCAAAAAATTATAGTTAATAAAATATAAAAGTTAAATTCTCTCTGTGTCATAGAACACTAGCCCAAAATTTTATGGAAAAATCATAGCTATTGATAAGCCCTACCACAAAACACCCAGTAATCCTTGATAACTCTCAGTTCTTTTCATAGCAATCATCACAGGACTGGGAGAAGTATGCCTGTAAAAGGGAAGTTTGTCTTTTTTTTTTTTTTAGCCATAAAAAGAACAGAAAAAAAAAAAAAGAACAGAAATCACACACTTAAAAGCATTTCTGTTGAATACTTTGCTGTTATGATTAGCACCTTCAGCCTTTTTAATTAATGATGTTCAAACAATATTAAATATATTCTCTAAGAAAAGAGCTCAAATTTCATGTTCCTAAGAATACTCATTTTGAAGCTGACCCTTGATGATTTTTCTCGAGGGAGCCTCAGCTCTGCTTATCTCTACTCACTAGGGCCAATCAATTAACTCCTCCCCCGGCAGCATAGTTTGTCTGGCTGTGATTATTTTAAAGTGTTAGGGGACTGAAATCATACACTCAGAAGACAGGCCAAGATGCGATGAAACAGTTTCTCTATAACCACGGGCGAACTCATAGTTCAACGGTCTAAACTGAGAGGCAGCTCTCCAAATATCTCTAACTTAGTCCATGCCTAGCAAGGATTTAGTTATCTGCTCTGTACTGTGTTGCTGTCACTTAAGAGATTTATCAACGCACATAGGAAAGATGCTTCAAACATGGATGGAATAAACTGGAATTGATCTTTAGACTTAAGACATGAGGGTATTAGTTTAGAGATAATGTAGTTCAAACACCTCTTCTTACAGATAAACAGAATCCTAACTTAGTTTTAATCTATCATATATCTATCTTCTATCTATCTATCTATCTATCTATCTATCTATCTATCTAGTATCTATCTATCTATCAGTCATCTATCATCAAATCTACCTAGATCTAGTTATCTACTGCTACATAAAAAATTGCTCCAAGATTTTGTAGTTGAACCACCACTTTGTATCACACTGTTTTGTGGGTCAAGAAGTTAGGCAGAACTTGGTTGCTCATTTCTTCCAGGGTGCAAGGCTTGGGCAGGTCTGAAGAACCTCAGACAGCAACATACACACTCCTGGTTACTTGGCAGGACAATGGGAGGGCTGAAGTAGCTGTACTTCTCTTTCATATGTGGTCTCAGGGACTCTTCTTGGGTCGTCTCCAGCAGGGTAGCCAGACATTAGATGGAGACTCAGGACTTCCAGAGATCAAGACAGGTGCTGCCAGTTCTTTAAATATGCAAATATCTCCAGGCCCAGAATTATTCCTATGTTTTATTCCACTGGAATAATGTATGTTATTGTATTGGACATAGGATAAAAAAAAAAACGGAAGTGGCTCCACAGAATATTAATTCCTTCTAAATGGGACTTCTCCCTGTCTCTTCAAGGCAGATGTATTGGATGGTATCTCATTTAATATTCCCAATGTTGCTATGTAGTAGATAATACTATCACTCTCATTGTATAGATAAAAGCATTGAAGTTTTGATCAATAATAGTTGACCCGCTACTGCTGCTGCTTATAGAGGTAGTCTCCCTGGTTAAGTTTAATTCCATTTTATTCAAGGGACAACCTGTCCATGTTCCTTTTGCCTCTACAGTGTGTAGGGGGTGCTTTTACTTGTAAGTGACTAAAAATACACACAGGCAGGTGGCACACAAGTTGTGACAAGGGACATTCATGCTTGAGGCCAGGTCATCCCCTGAGTCCCTTCCAATGTTCCAACCTAATCTTTTGCAATAAAACAATACTATTAATACTACTACTACAACTACTACTATCAGTCATTATTTGATAAAAGTTCTCCTCCCTCTAAACTATATTCCCTTTCCAATTTAAACAAACGCTTTGCTACCCAGCATTCTCTCTTTCCTTACGTCACCACACTCCTATGTAGCATCCAAACACCAGCTCTGTAAGGACGTGTCTACAAAGAGAGTCATCATCTCACACAGATCTTGGCAGTTTCCCTTCATCTTTGCTTCCAGTGCAGTGTCAGTTATGGTGGGTGGAAGTACAGAAGGAAAATGCTGTGAGAAAGAAAATGTGGAAAGAAACATCCAGATGAACCTGTCAAACTACCTTACCACAAGAAGTTAAGCAACGTGCCTAGAATGGGCCGATGCAGGAGGAACTGAAGTTATAGCCATCCAGGCTGACCCTTTCCGAAGCCTGTGCTACCAGAAGGTTCTGCTCAACCAGGCTTCCCCTTTAGAATGATTAAATGTCCTTCCTCTGTGCTATCAAAGACCATCTGGCTACATTTATCTGAGCATGCACTATACCGTATTCACAGTATCTAGACATGTCTGTCTCCCCTTGTGCACTGTAAGTCACTAGAGGCCAATAGCCATGAGGTAGGGTGAGAACAGGGCCTCCAAGGAAAATCATTTACCACCAGCTTAGGACAAGGAACCAGTAAATCAAGATGAAATGAGCAAACCAGCCACAATGGGCCAAGACCTAGACGGCCAGGAGACTCACCTCCAAGTAAACTCCAGCCACCTTATACTGTCATTATAACACATCCCCACGCCAAATGACATACCCATCAGCGCCATGATATCTCCAGAGAGGACCATATAAAGACAAAAAAAGGACTGTATCCCCAATTCCTGGAAAAACCCACCCCGTCTGAGAACTAATGAGAATATTCCTCCCCCTGATTTCCATATTCAAAAGCTTCACTAATAAAAGCTGCAGATGGAAGGAGGGCTGGTGCTGCCTCTTGCTGAAGGTTGTCTCTGGCTGTGGACTAGACTACCTCACCACAAACTACACGCACATTTGCTTTATTTCCTGGCTCACACTTGAATTCTTTCCTGTGGGAAGCCAAAGACCCTCTTTCTTGCAACAGCCACATCTTCTTTATCTATTTACTATCATGGCTCTACTCTTCCCTTCACACACACACACACACACACACACACACACACACACAGTTACTGAATGAGAAGCTGACACTAGCTCTATACTGTCTCATGGCCCGTCCTCCCCTTAGCCCAATGCAACATCCTTATGCTGTCTCATGACAACCAAAGGCCTCTTATTAACGACACCCCTTATGATCTGACATTGTGTCAAACACAGTCCTCGTTTCCAAGTCCCCTAGGCACACGTTAGGCTATATCTTGTTTAAGATCTCTGAAACAGTAACTGAATTGCTCTCTTCTTTCTATTTCCATGGAGTGTTTCTCCTTGGATTAACCACCTCTGCTTCTGGCCATTCCTTTTCCATGTCGTCTGTGTGCTGTAATTTCTCTACTGTGCCCTTAGGTGCCTGTATTCACTTACATCCCTCGCCCCGTTCTGCAAACTTCGCCTCAGATAGCATCTGTGCGGTCAGCTTCCCCTGAGAGAATGATCAGCTATGCCAGCCCCGCACATGGACAACTGATCCCCTGACTTCACTGATGATGCCTTCCTTTATCCGTTTTCTACACCACAGGTGTGCTTACTTATCTTTGTCAGGATAAGAAAACAAAACTATGGCTGATGAGGAAAACTGACTCTCTGGCAAAGTGCTATCAGGAAACCCATTTGTCTGGGAGAGGAAACAACTTTATGTGGCACTTCCGCAGGGAGAAGGTCAGGGCACGTCCATCTGGGATCTTACAACCCCACAGGAGAATGTTTCCTTGAGCTCTTTTATTGTCACCTATGCCTGGGCTGCTCACTATCAAATTGGTCCCGTGACTCCAATGAGTCACATCTAAATGCTACTGCAGACAAAGAGAATCCATTTTCGCACACCTTCAGACACCAATTACAGCGTTTGGTAGAAGTCCAAACTGGCAAAACATGTGTTTTTGTTCGTCAGTAACCCCTGATGTCACTTTGAATTTATAGAGCATCGTCTTTCCACACTGCCTGAAGATCCTCAAGGCAGGGGAAGAAATAATTACAACCTTTTTCCTGAAAGCAACACCAAGGAGTACTTAGAGCCGAGTATATGAGAAGCGCCAGTGGGAGAATCAGGATGAATTTTAATTCCCCATCAGGGTGCCATTCAGCAGGCCGGAATAAACCCGGGAGCCATCCTTCCCGTACACTTTGATGTGCCTAACAGTTTTACTCTTTAATAAATATTCTTAGAAAGCCAAAAAAGATATTAATACCACAACCATTCAATCCATATATATCCGCTTATTCTAAAATAATATTTCGTTCCCTATGAATATTCTGACCCTTCGGGTTGTCAGTTTGTGAATTCTTTTCCCTATTCTTTCAAATATAGAAGTAGTTTAAAGGCACAGACTAGAGCTCCGTGTTTAATATGAAATCTTTAGAACAGTGGAAACAAGGAATGTGAACGAATCCTCACGAACAGAAACAAACTGAAGGGGGGAGTCTTGATGCCGTGGGCCACTGTGCGGGGACCCGGTGAGCAATGATGGGCTCCGTGTGTCACAATGAATCCTCCCCCATCAACTCTCACGGAGACCTCGTCCCTTCACAGCCAGTGTCACCAGTCTGATCGAAAAGGACAGCTCACAACGTCCTACAGGCCATCCTCTCACATAGCGAAGACCGAGTTTGGGGGACTACAACTATGCACTGAAATGACATCAGTTGACTTGATTTTTTTCCCTTAAGAAAACAATGAGAATAAATTATATTTACAAACCAAAAGCCCCGTGCCTAGATTTTATAGAAAGGATCCTATTTTATGAATTTGAAATTCTGAATCGCTAGAAAATAAGTCCATTCGTTGCACGTAAGTTACCACACACTGGGTAGCTTAAAACAATAGAAACTTAATTCCTTCACAGTTCTGGAGGCTGAAGTTCTGACACTGAGGTGTCCACAGCGCCACGCTCCCTCTGAAGGCTCTGGGGAGGAAGCCTCCCTTGTCTCCTCCTAGTTTCTGGCAGTTGATGGCTGTCCTTGGCCTGCCTTAGCTTTGTCCCGCTTTGCTCCAATCTGCGCCTGTCCTCATATGGTCTTCTTCCTGGGTTTCTTTGTATTCTCTCCTCTTTGTAGAAGGACATTGGTCACTGGATTTAGGCTCCACCCTAATCCAGTAGAACCTCATCTTAACTAATTACATCCACAAAGACCCTGTTTCCAAATAAAGTCACATTCTGAGATCCCAGGCACTTACGCATTTGGGGGAACATCTATGCTTGTACGCATAGGTTTTCCTTTTTAGGAGAATTTATATTTGGTTAGACTTGGGTGGGGGGCATGGTTTCTGCATTTTAAATAAGGAGCAGATGGTCTCATCAGAAGGTTAGCTAAGAGACCTCAGGCTTCAATACAACTATTTCTGACAATGACATACTTGTTTTCTCACGTCTTCTCAGTTGTGTATCATCAACATTGTGAATCATATCAATAAAAGCAATAGTGTCACTGGAACGTCCTATGCTATCAGTTCACTTTGCGGAATGGATTACTGTGAATTTGAAGCTCTACATTAGACTTGACCAGCAATTTTCCAAACTGCAGTCGTGTTTACAGGTTGTCATCTATGCCTAAACACAGCGATCAACCTGGAATTTCCATTTTACCTTCATCCTAAAGGTACTTTACCTTTTTCCTGTGTTGGACCTTCTGTGTCCTCCCCCCATCCCATCTCTCTAGTCACCTTTTTTTGGTTAACTTCCCCCACTTCTGTGAAACACATTTTCCAGTACCTTCCCAAGAAAATGGAATGAAAAAATTTTCCTCTTGTCATATGTGTAAAACTTGATAACTCGGTCAGGTATAGAATTATCAGTTCGAAACCATCTTTCTTCAGATATCTGAAGGCATTATGCATTCTTTCTTGCTTCAGTGTTGCTCCTAAAACAGCTCAGCCCTTTGTTCATCCTCTAGTTTCCTTATATTTTCTCTTTGATTTTTTGGTTGGTTTTGTTCTAATCTTCAGAAGATTTCTTCAACTCCATATCACACCACTTTCACAACTCCATTTTTCTGTAATCATTTTTCTAATTCTTATGACATTCTCTGAACGTTTCTGTTCATACTATCCTACTTGTTTCATAAATACCATAACCTGTATTATTACTGTTAGAATAGTCGTGTTTTGTTTTCTTTCTGCATAATATTTGTTCTCTCCAAGATGAGAGACCAAATTTTATTTATTTTTATTTGTGTTTCTATCTTCCTTATTAAAGTCTTCCCCCACCCCCAATCTTTGATAATCGATTGTTTTTCTGCTCACAACTAAGAAGAGTAGAAATGAAGCACTCAAAGCAGACCTACCTCTGTGAGGACTGGCAACCTGAAACTTCGACAGAGGTGTTAAGAAAACCTGGGTGTCAAGATTTCTGCTTTCTCTCCTTATGGGAAGGCACGTTCCTAGAGGCAGACCTTCCATTCTCTTGCCAGGAAACAGAATTCTGCTTGCCCATGTCCTGGGAGCCAATGTACTTAAGGGGCAGAAACCTCGGCATTTCCGTTTCTGGTCTATTCACTCTTATCTTTGTGGCACATGCACTCTCAACAGTCTAGTCCAGGAAGAGTGCTACCTTCACTAGCAAACCAACCTCCAGGGCACTGCCCGAGAAGTGGATGGACATAAATGGCGGTGGGAGAGGCCACCTCGGAACCTGTTTCTTATATCATCGGATCCTCTTTAACAGCAAACTGCTTCACTGCTCATTCCGTAAGTTCTGCCAGTCCCCAAGTTTTCAAAATTTTTAGTGTAATTTTGGTTCTTTCTCAGTTTCTTTCTATTTTCAGGTTTGCATTTGCTAAGTGGGCAGTCCTTGCCCATTTGCTCCCCCTTGACTTCCAAAATGTTGGTGTAATTGTTTTCTGTTCTGTCTTTGTGGGTCTATGTCTTTAAAACATAATCCCTTTATTATACAGTTTCACTGAATTTTGAAAGGATTAATATCAGATGCATCAATTTAATCAGTCCTAATTCATAAAATTTCCAGGAGACATTTGATTGGGTAAAAGAATAAAAATTAAGAAAGTAATTTTCCACCCAGAATGATAGGCTTTCTAGTATCTCAACTCAAATAATAAAAAATTTAAACTAAAATCTACAACAAGGTAGACTGTTAGCTGATTATTTCTTTCCAGATGTAAGACAAGGGTCTGGAGCCCAGAGGCTCAGATAAAAATCTAGCAGCTATCAGCCCCACTTGCAATAAAAATACTATGATTACATAGGTAAGAATGGAATAGAGACCAAAACTTATGAAAGTTATGTAGTGATCAAAACACATTATTTCATTAAAACTAGGCAATGATCCTCAGTAGCAACTACCATCATCAAAAGTAACCATCAAATGTTATGCACTTCCTGATGGGAATGTACAATAAAAATATGTAGTAGTGTTGGCAAAATGTTGAACGTCAATCCATCAAGACTCTAGACATAATTATCAATTTACAGAAAATATGGGGTTCAGGGTTCAGAACACTTAAAATGAAATATAGGGGTATAATCAGAAAAAAAAAAAAGAAAAACCTTTACCTTACTATAGGAAACTATACAGAAGAACCTCCCAGTAGAATCTTCAGAGACCGCGGCAGTGCTCCATATCTGCATAACGCAATAGTGTGGCCACGTGGGGTGACTGGGCACTTGAAATATTTTTAAGGAGACATTTGCAATTTTATTTAATTCATTGTTAAATTTATATTTAATCTTAATGAATTAAAATTTAAATAACTACATGTGACTAGGGGCTGCCATATTGGATCTTATAACTCTTTAGGACATTTCTTCAATAATTAAAAAGCAAAGTAAACAAGAGAGACAGGAACCTTACAGAAAAAACTCAAACACATATCATCCAATTATAATGTATGAATGTTATTTGGATCCTAATGAAGAGAAATTGTACAAAATTGTATTATAAAATGTTTTTGGAAAAGGGAGTACTTATATTTGATGATATTAAAGAATTACTGTTATTTTGTGTATCTAATGTCATAGTTATATTTAAAAATAATTTCCATCTGAAATATTTATGTAAAATATTTACAGATGAAATTATCTGATGGCTTAGAGTTGAGTTCAGCGTAAACCAGGTTGAGTAAAGGCTCAGATCAAACAAGAAACAGATGAAACAAGTAGATCATAAGTTCACTGCCGAAGCTACGGATGGGTATGTGGGAGCACATCAAACTACCCTCTTTACTCTAAAATATGCTAGCAAATCTCCACACACTTACTTTTTATTTTTAACACACACATTATACCTCCAGACGTTCTGATTCTAATGTACAACTAGGGTTGAGCTCCCTGATAAAAAAGAAAGAATATAGAGCCAGCTTCTACAAAGAGCTCTAAGTGAGAAAATAAATATTTAAAAGGCACTGTATATAATGGGAGATGTCTCTCCCTTAACCTTCAGGAAAATTTACTGTGCAATTACTTCAAATTCATTTGGGGTTTTTTATTTTAAGTGTAACATCGAAAAATCAATTTTCAACTTCAGGATTTTGGTACCATGCTCAAGATCTAAACGTAAAAGTTGGAGAAGCAATCAATACAAATAGATACTATTTTCCATGGCATTCTTAGTCTTCATGGGAGGCTAATGAGGGCTTAAATCAGGAGAGATGAAAACGTCTGCATGTGCCCTCTTCAGTGTCTCCAGAAATGAAGCCTCACATGTGAGCAGAGAGTATAAATACAGGCATTTATCCATCATTAAGGTCATCTTAGGAACCCACGAATTTGTCAGTATGTTTTAGTAATTAGGATCAGATACAACAGATAGAACTAATTAACAGCAAACTCAAAGACTACAACAGGTATAGCCTTTCTCTTACCATTGCTCATGTCTTTTCCTCTGACTATGAAACATATTTTAGTAGCCATTCAAAAAAATTCTTAAATAAATTCCCCGGGACTATAAAGGTATACATCTATATAATAGCAGGCCTTACAAAGACTGCAAAAGATCCAACTCTCTGATTAGTCTTCCTAAATTTTCATGTGAAATAAAACTATACTAGATATTCAAAATTCGCAAACATCAAATTCATGATACAGAGTAACCTCCTTCCATTGTTTAATCATAATGTCCCTTTTGGGGTAAAGAGAAGGGGAAATTACCATGCCCTGTGACGATCAACTTATAGAATATATAATCATACAGCTAAAGACAGTAGATTTAGAGAGGTTACTTTATTTGCTCAATGTCACATAGTTAATGGAGGAGTAGACTTTAAACCTCGTTTGACTCAAATCATAATATGATTTGCATTATGCCAGTCTATCTTCTACTCTGCTTTTGTCTAGCTTTCATGTGCACATACGAAAAAGTTGAGAGGTAGAGGGAGGGAGGGAGGGAGGGAGGAAGGGAGAGAGAGATTCTAGACACATTCTGTCAGGGAAGATGGTTTATTACCAACATTAGAATGCAAATCATAGCAGCAAATTTTAGAAAATGTGAATGTGTTTGCCTCCTGAGGCTGCCATACAATTACTACTAACTTGCTGGCTGAAGACAACAGGAACGTGATGTGTCACAGAGGCTCAGGCAATGCCAATGTCTCTGTCTCACCCGGCATCCATGTCTTTGCCTCTTCTGCACACGTGCAGCTCTGTCCTTGGAGTTGTGCTTCCTTTTTCGGGAAGGGTAACATATGTTTGCAGCCAGTGATCTCTATCAGCCCGTGTCCCACTTCCAGGAGCTCAGAAGCCCAATAGCCATGCTTTCCTTCATATCACCTCTGTCCAGACCCGTATTGTCTCTGCTGATACAGCAGTCTTGAAAGCCTTGTCTGTCTCCCATGTATGCACAGGGGTCCATACTTAGATAAGACGGTTCTCCACAGTCCACTCCTGGATAATTCTATGTCTATTCCTGGCTTCTCCTGAGACAGGTGGTTGGATCCATGAGTTATACACCTAACTGGTCAGCAAAAGCTGTCGGGCCACACCTGTGGGCCTCTCTCCAGTTCATGCCTTCTCAATAGTAAAGAGCCCCATCTTAGCAATCTTTGCAATCTGGATAGGTTAGTCACCCCCAAATAATCACATTCTGTTTCCTTAGAGCTTAGCAGGTCTTTCCTTTCTAATATTTATTTATTTATTTATTTATTTTTGACAGAGAGAGAGAGAGAGAGAGAGAGAGAGAGAGAGAGAGAGATACAGAGACAGAGAGAGAACTGAACTGGGGGAGTTCCCAGTTCAGCATATGGTTCCGCACGGGCCAGGGCTGGGACCCGATCCCTGGTCCCCGGCGCTGCAAAGTGAGCGCTCAACCCACTGAGCCATTCCGGCTTCCCCTTTTTTTTTTCTTTCTAATATTTATTTATTTATTTATTTATTTTTGCAGGTCTTTCCTTAGTGTATCTCTTTCCTCTCCCATTTTGCTATACCCAACAGGGAGAAACCAGGCCACAACTTTACCACTTTGCTTGGAAATTTCAACTACATATCCAAGTTCATTGCTTACAAGTTCTGCTTCCCACAGAGCACTAGGAAACACTTGGACAAAGCTGCCTGCCTCTTTACAACATGGAACACTTGTCTGTAGTGTCCCATAACATGCTCCTTATTTCTTTCTGAGCTCTTACCAGAACCACTTTAACATCCACATTTCTACCAAAAGCCTTGAACAGCCTGAATCTTAACTAACCCTTCACAAAAACTCCAAAGGGATTTCAAGGAATGTGCATTAGGAGACATGGTGCAGACTACTGACATTGAATGCTATAGAAGATATCGTTAGGCCTAATAAAAATGTTCTTTTGTATGCCTTGTTTTTGATAAAATGGTAGCAAAAAAAAGTTTAATTAACTTAACGTTCCTGTGAAGGTGTTCTCTCAGATTTGAAAGTAGGTGTTCAAAACATGTGGAATTAGATAGATTGGGGGAAGTAGGGAGGGGGAGTCAAACATATGGTGATGGAAAGTGAGCTGATTCTGGGTGGTGAGCACATAATGCGATGTATAGACAATGTCATGTAGAACTGTACACCTGGAAACAATGTAATTGATATCAATCAATGTCACCCCAATAAATTTAACAATTAAAAACAAACAAACAAACATGGAATTGAGATACCTCCTTGTCCTAAAGGTATTTCAGATACAGGGTTCACATGTGTGGACAATTCTTATGAGTAAAACTATGTTTTCCACAAGGAAGGATTTCCCAAATGGCAACTCCAAAAAACATAGGCCACGTTACATTTTTGTTCCAACGCAAATGATTTATTTCAACTTTCTGTAAACATGCACAGCACTTGGGAGAAAATTTTTTTTAATCATTTTCTATTAGACCTTATTATACACAGGCTACCTGCTAAATTCCCACAGTACTGACAGCTCAAATAAGCCACTCCTAGCCTCCAAGTAAAATGTAATTCTCTGAAGTATTAATCCTTGGTTACAGAAGGGTTTTCCTATAGGTGTCCCAGTAGAAAATTCATTAGTTGTTAATACTGTTAGGGCTGCACAGATGTGGAAGCAAGTAGCGGATGAATGGTGGTCACATTTGATTAGATTTTGACCTGAGGGGATAACTCCATATCAAGGTAACTAGAGAATGAGCTCACCTGCAGTGCTCCGTCCCTGATGAATTCCACTCTCTGCGAAACATGAATTGTTAATTTTTAAGAAGGCTACAAGAAGCACATGCATCCTGCACTTAAAGGTGAAACTATTTCATCTCACACTTGCCTATAAAGTGCACTTCAGGTCCATTCACTGAACACAGAAAATAGCCGTGTTGTTAAAGTAGGTCAGTAATTTATGTGACAATTTTAAATCTCCTAGCTCACACCTCTGATGTGAAATTTAAAAATTAGCAGCAGGGGATGATATACTCCTATCAAGAAAAAATAAATTTTGTAACTCTAACTTACATGTGAAGTATATATGGCGACTTTGGATTTTTTTTTTCTGGTTTATCGTTTTTCCTTCTTCAGATTTTCAATGCAATTTATTAGCCCTTTGGTTCTTTTTCTATGCTAAAAAAATATCCAAGGAAATCTAATTATGGGCTAGGATGCTGGCTATTGTTTTAGTATAAACAGCAAGAAATGTGTTTAGGGGAGAATATCCAGAAAGAAATCAACAGCCATTTGCAAAAACATGATTGGACCTTGAGAGCGTCATGCTAAGTGATGTCAGATGGAAAAAGACAAGAACCATATGATTGCACTCAGATGTGGAATATAAAACACAAAGCAAAACACGAGAAAACAAAACAAACAAACTCGTAGACACAGACAGCAGTATGGTGGTTACCACAGGGGAAAGCGTGGGGGGGTGGGGGGGAGAAAAGAGGTAAAGGGGTCAAATATATGGTGACAGAAGGAGACTAGACTTCAGGCAGTGAGCACACAATGCAGCATACAGATGGTGTAGTATAAAACTGCACACCTGAAAGTTACATAATGTTATTGGCCCATGTTACTCCAATAAATTAAATGGAAAAAGAAATAAAAACGTAAAAACAAAATCATGATTATATAAATGCCTGTTGAATTTTGAGACTCTAAAATTAAATCCAGTCAATAGTAATGGCCACCCGTGGATGTATCAACACCAACACAATTTAATTCTCAGAACTCATTGCTGCCGTGCTAGATCAACTTAACAGTGAATGCAGTAAGCAAACACCACTCACCCATCAAGTCTGAGAACTATTCATCCCTAAGTTAAATACAAAATATTAGTTAATAGGTCTTTATTTTTATTAAAAAAAAAGAAAGGTCACCACACTCTGCTAAAATGTCTTTTACAGTCTTCTGGAAATAACATTTTTATAATGTAAGCCAAACTTGTCCAACCTGTGGCCTACAGGCCGCATGCGGCCCAGGATGGTTTTGAATGTGGCCCAACACAAATTCGTAAACTTTCTTAAAACATTATGAGATGTTTTGCCATTTTTTTTTTTCAGTTCCTCATCTATCGTTGGTGTTAGTATATTTCATGTGTGGCCCAAGAGCACTCTTCTCCCTTCAATCTGACCCCAGAAAGCCAAAAGGTTAGACTTTCCCTGGATAAGCTAAAAGTTCGTTACTCTCCTTGAATGGTCCAAAACAACAGCAATTAAACAACAGCAGAGTTTTCATTTTCAGAGAAGACACTTGACTCTCACAAAGATATAAAAATCAATTTCATGCATTATTCATTTTCATTTTCATCATTTTCACGTGTTCTGATTACCTCCTAGTCACCCTGTGTGGTAAAAGAGGGATCCCGGCCCCAGGTACATAGCCCAACGCATAATACCCACCACAGGTCAGATGAAGTTAGCCACAGCTCATTAGTCACATAACCTCCCAGGCTAGGAGAATAAGACTTCACATCGTGCAAGGTCACATGGGGTTTGTACTTACGAGGACAATGAACAGGGACCTGGAAGCTGACCCATACTAATAACAGGATGAGGTGTCCCTGGGTTTGCAGAGGATGGGTTTGATTTGAGTAATTGCACAGTTTGGAAAAGTGAAGTTGAGGACGAGGGGAAGTACAGCTGATCTGACTGATAGAAGAACCAGCCGAGCACAGAGACTTCCTTGCTGAGAAAGGATATTTGGGGAGATAGGGGGAACTCGTGGTGAGGTTCTTAGTGCCCTGTGAGGCCCCAGAATGTAAAAGCAGCACTGGGCATTTTAGACCTTACAATGCAGTGTGTTTAATCCCAGCTTAAGGTATTGGTCTTTCAATGTTGGATCACTGAAACCAGATACTAAAAAGATAATGAGAATTATAATAGTAATTGTCATCATCATTTTATTGACTGCAATGACTCTTCAAAAGAAACTCTTATGCTTGATACATTAAACAATTCTAAAACATAATTCAAGGATTAGCTCTTTGGCATCAAGATATCAAATATAGATTCAATTTAGAAATCTGAGTGGTAATATGGAGAGTTACATTTATTAAGTCAGTAAATTGCCTAATAATATTATATATAATTTTCTTCAATTTTGTTTATTCTAATGAAACTGTATTTCAATCCGGTTATCTCCAAGAATAATGTCAGAAAACAAGATGTTACCAAACCACACAGGCTATATGTATAACAGACGCTATTACTCAGCTTTGTTAATTGTAATCACACAAGGAAAACAAAACCATTTGGAAAAAATTTTCAAAACTATATATAAGAGCAACTTAAACTAGAATTATGCAAAACCTCAGTATTCAGAGAAAATGGCATCTGTATATTTAAGTACAACATTAAAGTTTTCCAGTTATTTGCTTTTATGAACTATGAAAACCTTAATATCCTTGTTGATATACAAGGGCTGTCCAGAAAATAATCCAGCCATTGTCAATGAGAATGGTTACATGGTTAGATACTTTCTGGACAGCCCTCCTATGTCCTGCGGGTCAACTCATAAATATTTTAAGTAAACATGTGTTTCCCTGTATATAGACATTAGGTAAGATTATATTTAAATGTAATAAAATAATAATAATATATTCTAACTGATGTGATGCGGTTCATATAAAAGCAGGCACAAATAACAGAGGTATGGCTAAACACAGTGATGAAATTAGTTCCACTTTTTCTCTATTTTTCCGTTGAGCAACTCTGTTAGATCCATGAACATTGCTAAAATTCAGATTGCAAGCAATGAGACAGAGGTAAAATTAAGTGAAACATTGAAATGATGAAATCATTTATAGAGCTCACACTTGCCCTCCAAGTGGAAAATGTAAAATGCTCTATGTTGGAAAATGGAGAATATTTTAATTCCCAATTCCCTGCATGCATTAAGTTTTCATTTTTATTACTCTTTGGACTAACATTCAGATTTGACTTGTTTCGTGTTTGCTTTGATCTACTGAAAACATTGTTTAAATAAATAAATGTATCACATGTGGTGATATATTGTCAGTAGTATATTGCATGTGTATTATATTTGTTAATCATCTTTCACAAGCTTTAAATTTTGTCATATCCTCTGTGTAGCAATAAAGCCATTTCCATTGCAAACTTATAACAATAATGGATAGCAACTTTCGGGGGATACATTTCTGAGAAATTTATTTCCCTCATGTTGCTCAGCTACCCAAGGAGTGAATTTGTTTCCATGACAGATAAGGACTACACTGAGTATTTTTAAAATGGTCTTGGGGCACCACAAATCAATAACAGAAAAAGAAAATGCAAGATAATATTTCTTTTTATTAGGCTGATGGATGGCAGTACAAATTTATGCATTGAAATTGTCTCTTTAATAGTTATTAAATAACCTTAAGCATATATCTTGGCTGTGTGGGTTCTGTTTTCTATTGAATAATCAAAACAAAGATAAATGTTATTTAATTACAATGTGGCTACTCTACCGATATATAGTAACCAAAAAGTATATAAAATTAAAAGACCAAATATACTTAACACAAAGTATATTATTCTACCTTAAAATCTAAAATGGCCACACACTATTTTTAAATTGTTTTTTAGTATAAGATAGTTCCACCCTATGAAGACATCCCATATGAACATTTTTAATGTTTTGTTTTAAACAAAAAAACTACTCATTTGAGCAATATGTACTAATAATGGTATTCTACAAAATTGTCATGAAAGAAGGCATGTATTTCATAGGAAATTTTAAGTTGTGATATTGAAATTTTTTGTTGTTGTTGCAAAAGCATGCCTTTAAAAGTAGTTTGAGACAGACTGAAATGATAGCATGTTGAAGAGACATTTTTTTCTGATTGCACTTATTTTTCTCTAAGACCATTACAGATGCTTTAATTGCATATAATAAATTGGCAAATGTTTCTTTTAGACAAATTTCCAAAACATTCCTTTAGAAATATGATTTTGATGTTTTCCTTGTATGAGAACCCTTTATATTCTTTCCTATCATTCAGATGTAAAACTGAATTATCTTTTGAAGTGTTACACTGGTGAAGATTACCAACTTTGCTGAAAGTGAGAAATTTAAATAACCCAGTGAAAAAAGAAACCCTCTCTGATGTAAAACTCTATTTGACTCTGTGAATGTTTTATCTCCATTGGTTTTGGTATATGAATGCAAGCAGAAATCCATACCCTTTTGTATAATCTCACATACTCCTAGTACCCATGAAATATGTCAAATCAACACCATTTGTACAGTGTGATTATAAAAGATGATTTTAGATGTAAAATAGATGTATTTTCTATTTCACTTCTCAAATTATATGTGCAGACATCCCAGATATGATGGTGGGTTTCTAATAGTGTTTGCTAAGTTCTCCCATGATCTGAAGTATGTCATTTATATGCCAAAGTACTGAAAACATTTATTAATTTGAGTTCTAAATGATAATTTGTATTTCTACGCACAAGAAATTAACAACACAAGATAAAATTAAGAAAAAAAATCCATTTAAAAACTATCAAAAGGAATAAAACACTTAGAAATCAGTTTTATAAAGGAAGTTCAAGACTTGCATACTGAAAACTGCAAAACATTAAAAGAAATTAACAAAGACCTGAATAAATGGAAAGATAATCTGTGTTCATGAACTGGAAGATATATTTTGTTAAGATGGCAGTAATACCAAAAGTGCTCAAGAAATTTGGTGCATTCATTATCAAAATTCTAACAGTCATTCTGCAGAAATGGAAAAGCTAGTCCTAATGACCACACAGAAATTGTAAAAGACCTTGAATGCTCAAAACAAACTTGAAAGGGGAGAAAAAAGGTGGAAGTACTCACACTTCTTGATTTCAAAATTTACTATAAAGCTACTGCAATCAAAACCAGCACATTGGCATCAGAACAGACATAGATTAATGGGATGAAATTGAGAATCCAAAAATAAACCCATATTCTATGGTCAACTGATTTCTGACAAGGTGCCAAGTCCATTCAACATGAGAAAGAACAGCCACTTCAACAAATGCTGAGGATATGGGATAGCCACACACAAAGGAATAAATTTGGACATTTATACCGTGTCTTACACAGAGTTAACTCCAAATGGATAAAACACTCAAATGTAAGAGTGAAAATTGTACAAATTTAAAAGAAAATATAGGGATAAATCTCCATTACCTTGGATTTGACTATGGATATGTAGATACTACACCAAAAACACAAGTCAACAGGAGAAAAAATAGATAAACTGAATTTCATCAAATGAAAATTAAACTATCTTGTGCCTCAATGAATATTATCAATAAAGTGAAAGGAAAATCCACAAAATGGGAGAAAATATTTACAAATCTTAGATAAGGGTCTAGTATTCAAAATATACAAAGAACTAAATATTTAATAACTAAAAGACAAATAATCCAATTTAAAAATTTGGGCAAAGGATTTCAATAGACATTTCTTTAGAGGACAGAACAAGTGAACTTGAGCAAAGAGATGCTCAATGTCATAACTGTTAGGGAAACACACATCAAAGGTCATGAGATACTATTTCAACTCACTAGATTGACCGTGATTTTTTTCAAGGAAAATTGGTGTTAATGAGCATATAGAGAAATTGGAATCCCCACACACTGCTGACGGAAATGTAAAATTGTACAGCTGCTTTGCAGAATAGTTCAGTATTTCTTCAGAAAGCTAAATATAGAATTACCATATGACCATGCAATTTAAGTGCTTACCCAAGGAAATAGAAAAATGTGTTCAGACAAAAAGTTAAACACAAATATTCACAGCAGCATTAATCATAATAGGCAAGAAGTTAAAAATAATTCAAGGTCCTCAATTGATAAATGGATAAATCAAATGTGATTCATCCATACAACAAAATATTAGGCAGTCATAAAAAGAAATGTATTGATACAACTGCAAGTTGTATTTAGAAAATATTATCCTAAAGTAGTCTCACATACAATAACTTAAAATTTACATAAAAGGAATGCTGGAGTTATACAAAAGGAATGTGGTTCCTTTTATATGGATTAACCAGAATACAGAAATCCATAGGTAGAAAGTAGAAGAGTGGTTTCCAGGGACTAGGAAAAGTGGGAAATGGAAGAGGGAGTAACTGTTAATGGGTAGGATATTTCTCGTGAGGGATATTGAAATATTCTGGTAACATTTGCACAACTGTGAATGCACTAAAACTACTGAATTGCACACCTTTAAATGGTAAATGGTGAAATATGTTATGCAAATTTTACCTCAATTTCAAAAAAAATGAAGTGAATGGTACAACAGCATGGATGAACTTAAAACACATGGTACTATATAAAGGAAGCAAGATACATAAGAGGACATGCTATATAACCCTATTTATTTGAAGTTCTAGAATAGGTAATACAAACATTTGCTATTAGAGATCTGCACAATGGTTGGTTGGTAAGAACAACTGGTATGAAATATGAAGTGAACATTCTGAGGGGATGAAGAAGTTCTATGTCTCATGTAAAGATTAGATTATAGTTTTTTTCTATTTTTCAAAGCTGAACAAACTGTGATTAAGAATTATTCATTGTACAATCAGATCTTCTATAACACTTGTTTTGACAACATAAATTTGTTCCAACATGGCTAATCTAGCAGGGAACAATAGCAATGAAATTTTGTTTTCTCTTGCATGATTTAGTCCATGAAAATCACTCTGAACATCAAAAATAGCACCCAACTTAGTTGTGCCAAATAATGTACAAAACGCACACACCTCCATCTCCCAGTTTACCTCCATCTCCCTTAGTTTACCACGTGTTACAAGCCATTCTCATTGACATCTGGTGTTACAGTTCCCTCATCTCATCCAATCTATTGTACTGATTGAATTTTGTCCTCCAAACAAGTCACATGCACCTGGAACCTGGAAATATGACCTTTATTTGAGAAGAAGGTCTTTGCAGATATCATCAAGTCAAGGTGGGGTTATCTTAGAATAGGGTGAGTTCTAACTCCATTAAGACTGATGGCAGCCTAAGCGGGAGATTTGGACACAAGAAATGAATACACAGGAAAGAAGGCCTAGCCAAGACAGTGGCAGCAACTGGAGTGATGAATCTACGAACCAAGGCCTGCCAAGAATAACCAGCAGCCACCAGAAGCTAGAAGAAGCAAGAAAGAACTCACCCCAAGAACCGTAAGATGGAGCATGGACCAACTGCCACCTTGATTTTCAGACTTGGCATCCAGAGCTGAGAGGGAATAAACTTCTATCCTTTTAAGTCACCCAGGTCGTGGTAATTTGTTTCAGCAGTCCTAGGAAGCCCATACACTCACCTTCTACCACTTCCAGTAACTCGTAAGCTAAACCCCCACTGAAGCCCACTGCCGTAAGCAAACGTCAGGTCTGTTCCCAATTAAAGTGTCATATTTATCGTAATATTTTTTCATAGCCACTTAACATTTGTAAAACTGTGTTGCCATTTTTATTAGATTGCTATTATTCTTCATGTCACTGATATATGATACTGTCTTATGCCCCGAAACCCATGTTTGCTGATAAATGCTGCCTTTCTTTTTGAGCGATTTTCCACAGCAAGGTGCTTCTGAGAAACACAAATACCACATGGGAGCAGAACTGACTGTATGCAGGGCTTTGGGTGTCATTCAGAGCTCTAAATTTATATAGCAAAAAATAAAAAGTATTCAAATCAACAATATAAGTATCTTTCAAAAGTGAAAGATTATTCTCAACAGTTTTATTGACTTCTAATTTCTATAGCATAAGATTCTCATTGTAACTGTTTTAGTCAATGAACTTTGTTAAATGCACAGAGTTTTGCAACCATCACTGTGCAGTTTTAAAACATCATGTATATTTGCAGGCATTTCTCTTTTTAGCCAGGAATCCTAGGTAATATAATATACACAATACATATAACTGTATACTATGTATGCTATATATTATAATTGGTATTAGTTTGTTATATTTAAACTATTATATTTTATAAGTTATATAGTATATATAATT
>PVKE010023943.1:0-24219 GCA_004027555.1 Craseonycteris thonglongyai | reverse complement strand
CATTTTGACTCTTGATTTGGACTGACACAACTTTTTTGGTCATGGAGAAGTGGCTGACTTGCATTGTGCAGTTGGATCCTCTGTTTCAAGGTCACGTTGGTGTACCTGTGCTTCATAAGCAGTGATAACATGTCTTAAAATATTGTCTTGCCTCTCCAAAAGATCTTGACAAACTTCAACTGTCCTTTGCTTCTGTTCATCTGTGAGCTTCTTCAGGACCATTTTTGTACACACCTTTCTCATGCCAAACTTTTCAGTAAAGATTTCCATAACGATTTCTCTATCGATGTTGACTTGGTCTGCCATGCTTCGTGTAGTCAGCTGACAGTTTTGACTCATAATTTGATTAATTTTTTTCAATGACTTTATTAGTTCTACTCATTACTGACTACCCTGACCTTTCTTCATCAGTGATGTATTCTATCCCATCAGAAAAATGTTGAATCCATTTGTACTCTGACATTTTCTTCGTGGCATTATTCCCATGAACTTAGACTAACATTTCCCTGATTTCACTGGCACTCTTGCCAAGTTGAAAAAAAACCTAATGTTCTTTTGTTGCTCTAGTTCAAGTTCTGACATTCTTATGATGACACACAAAACACACAACACTAATGAACACCACTCAGCAAGGTACTGCCGCACATCAACATGAACACAGCTGTGAGACACTGATATAACAAGGTTATGAAAACTTACTGAGTTGGTTTGTACATGCTGCCAATGTAAGTGCATGGTAGCAAGTTTACAAACTTGTCATATCTTGTATATGTACATTATATGTACATATACGTGTGTGTGCGTGTGTGTATATATGTGTATATATATATATATGTGTGTGTGTGTGTGTATACATACACACACACACACACGTATAATATTTAGGATTATTGGCAAGTGTTGGTATCTGGTAAACTGGATTAATATAAACACCCCACAAACAAATTTTGCTCAAATGATCTGAAAAATTGTCTTAACTATTTTATGTTTTTCCACAAACACTGATTTTCAGTTACCTAGAAGAGTAAAGCCTTTTGCAATGCCATTTATGTTAAAAAGAAAAAAAGAAAAATAAAATTACAAACATATGAAAAGTGGTATGAGTTAGTCATCCACATAGTACAATATAATGCACTAATGACTATATCTAATATTTGAGAGAGAAATGATATCAAGATTCACCATTTAGGGAATGCTAGAATTGCTCAGTGGGTTGAGCACTCCCTTGGCAACCCCAGGATCTGAGGATAGAGTCTCGGTCTCCGCCCCGGCCCCTGTGAATGGACCCATATGCTGAACTGGAGTGTATTTCCAATGTGCAGGGCCCCAAGTTCAGTACCTGCCAGGGTGAACTTCCCACATAGGAGGCCTCTGGCTTACAGGGGTGTGTCTCCCATTGGGGAGGCCCCTGGCCCAGTTCCCACCCTGCTCCTCACCATGCCCACCTTTGTAGAATAAAACTATGTCAAAAACTAATGACGTACAACTATGGAGGTTTTCACTGGGCCCTCCCCCCTTCTCTCTGTCTCTCTCTGTCAAAAACAATAAAATAAATCTTAAAAAAGATTTAAAAGAATAGATGGTAATTAAACGGTGTCCAGGAGTACATGATATGTATATGTCTCACAAAATTGAGATGAGAAAGCTAGAATGAACTCCAAATTGTACACAAATATACATGAGTGGATTCTTTTATCATTGCATTGTTAAATGCACTATCATTTAAAATAATCTCTGTCCTAAAATACAAGTCTGAAGTAGGTAAAATAAGATATGCTCCTTCTCTGCTTAGAAAATGTATTTTAAGAACATTAAAAAATATTCCCTGAACCTAGAATGAGTCTTTTAAATATATATACTTGTGATATCCCACACTTTCCTCCTAAAACCTACCGGTAACTTAAAATATTTCCATGTATTTCTCTTTGTCTTAAAATAGACCATAAACTTTAACCTAGTTTAATAAGTCTTACTATAATCTGGCCCCTACTTCTTTTTCCTTCCTCATCTCCCACCATTGTTCTTTTATCCCTCAAAATTCCAAAAGAACAACACTTTCTTAAGAACACGTGTTAAGCACATTCATACTAGTGGCCATGTTCTATTCCTTCTGTGTGAACTACTAAGCTCTTTACCTAATTACCTTCTTTATTCATTCCCAGTCAAATGTTACTTCTCTGGGAAAGCCTTTCCTTAACTCCCATTCATGTTTGCAGAGCATCATAAAATGAATTTGAAAATTTATATTTCTTGTATGATCATTTGGTTACAGTCCATTTTCCTCATTAAGTCTGTGTCTCTTTTTGGTCATCAGTAGCCTAATCTATAATTCCTGCCATATAATCAGTGCAGAATAAAATTTCTTGAACATATTATGTTAAGTGTAATGTTGAAAAAAATCCAAGCCCAAAGACTACTTTAAAACTTTATTTATATAAAATGTCCAGATAATGAATCTCTATAGACAGAGAAAGATTAGTGGTTGTCTAGGTCTGAGAGTGGGAATGAGAATTAACTGTAAATTGGCACGAAGGATTTTACTGGAATGATGAAAATGTTCTAAAATGGGATTATGGTGAATGTTGCACAACTCAGTTAATTTACTAAAAGACTATTGAATTGTACATTTAAATTGGGTGGATTTTATGCTATGTGAATTATACCTCAATAAAGATTTTTTTTTTTAAATGTTCACTGTAGTCTGGGTTTCCTATGAGTCATGATGTAATTCCAATTAGAGAAGCTTAGTTTGTATCCACCTATATGAAACCATGTCAGTGTTCAAGGATTCTCTTAGATCATTCTCTTGTTCCTATTTGCCTCCTCAGCTTCTCTCATATTTTCTTTAGCTTGCATCTGAGTCTGTCTCTAGAAAACTGCCTTGGGCTGCTGGAACCTCCTTGCCCACCTGGCAAAGAGCCTGGAGGGCTTGGGATTGGATGGTCCCCAGGGTGGATCTTGAAATATTTTTTCTCAAGTTAATAGTTATACAATATAAGAAATAAAGAGAATCTGTTTTAATTTAAGAAAAAAAACCCCTTAATGATTGAATTTAAGAACTTACAGATGTTGTAAATGGCCAGAGCAGAGAATGTAGTTGTTGATGTTGATATTTTTTGTTAGGAGAGAAGCAAGCCTATTCAGAATTAGTTATTGCCTGATGTGAAAACAAACAAATGAAAGACCTGTCTTCTCAGCTAAAATATAAGGCTGACTTCATAACCTAGATCATTTAGCTATTATGAAAAAAATGTAAGTGAATAAAATCTGTTCTACAAATTTTCAGATTATTTCTATACTTTAGCAAATAGAAATTAAGAAGCATGGAAGCCATTATTGGCTAAAAATCAAATGCCTCTGTAAATTTTGATTATCATTCAGCAAGCTTGGCAGTGGATAAAGGACAGACCATTTAGCATATACTGACAAATGTGTGTTTGTGTGTGTCAGTTTGTGAGCACACACACATATGCATGTGCTAGTTTAAACATGTGCATACGGCAACATTGGCTTTTAAATATTTAACTCCTATTGGTAATTTGACATGTCTAATTGGGTGCCATATGTATAATCATTATATTGCTCTATTTCTGTTATTGCTGGCAATCCCTAGTATGAAAGAAGATAACATAAAAATCACAAAATGCCAGAACTACAACAAAATTACAGCAGAAAGCTGAGAACTAACTTATGGTAAGATAGTCAGGGTTCACTTGAAAAAATTGTGCCAAAGAACCTCATTCTTGAGAAATGCTGTCTTTCGGAATATGTCAGCTGGGGTACACATGATTTCACCAGCAAAAACTTTTTACTTCACAATTTGTACTGTCAATTCACATATGTCACATTTTCACCATCACTGAACTCTCTGAAAATAATAACAAACAAACAAAATGTAGAGAGAAACAATTTTTTATTTATACTTGGCAGAATAATAGACAAAAATCTCAGGCAGTTAGCAGATGATTTTTCTCTTAGATTTTGACTATGAGATAAGAGAGTAATCAATAAATCATTGAATATGAATTGTATTTGTTTTTCTTTATTTTCTTTTCTCTTTCCTTCTGTCCCATTATAATATTCTTTGTGCTCTTTTATTTTTTTTCTTCTCTTTTAGTTATTTTCTCTTTCTTTACTCTTTCTACTTCTGTTTTTTTCTCTTTATTCTTTCTTTTTCTGTTGCTTTCATTCTCCTCCCTCCCTTCTTCTCTTCCTCCCTCCATCTCCCTTCCTTCTCTTTCTCCTCCTTCTCTTCACCTTTCCCTACCTCTTTATACTCCTTCCCCTTTTTCTCCCTCCCTCTTCACATCCTCCTCCTTCTTTTTCTTTCTTCTTCACTTAGTACTTTTAAGAAACACTTATTATTATTTTTTTAACAGGACATTAAACTAAGATTTGGGAAAGGATCTTATATTATAGGGTTATACTCATTTTAATTTAGAAAATTTAACACAAACATATTCTTTTTAAGGGAAATTGGGAGCCAAACAACAAATGATTTTTTGCTAATTTGTAACTTTACTGGACTACCAGTGAATATAATTAAAATAGTTGATTCAATAGCCAATATTGGTTCTCTACTCAAATTTCATTACACTTAAAATATATAGGTATATATATAAACCATGGTGTCTTTTGAATAGAAATGTTTATAGTTGGGTCTAGTGTATGGGTATTTATTTAAAAGCTCCATGGGCAATAGTGATGTACATTACTTTTTTAGAAAAATATCTTAGTTACTGTGGTGGAAATTCAAACGTAAGTGTTAGAAATTACCTGTTATGGTAAGCATTGATTGTTTGTTAGGAGTTCCTAATTATCTCTCACATTCGATTTAAAGATTCACTCTAAATACTTCAGCTACCTTATTTTCAAAATTCACTTCTACATTTTTGTATCTACTTGTTTCAATTTTCTCTAATTTCTTGTGAGTTACTTAAACTCAATCAACAGCATAAGTCTACCTTTTTTCAAATATGACATCTGAAGAGGGTTTGTTGTTGTATAGAAATTACTGGTCTGTAAGCTCATGTTTATTTATTTATTTATTTTTATGTGTAACCAACTGGTATTGTGTGACTGGTTTACTTTCTGGTGAACCTAGAACACAAATCTGCCAAACCAGCTGAGGCTAATTATTTATCAAGCCTAAAAATTTTACAAGCTCCATCAGCTTCAATAAATAAGACTGTAACATGCTGCTACTACTATTGAAATATAATTTTAGGACTTTTGGCATAAACACTGCCAGAGTATTTTTCTAACTTACCAAGATAGTAAGGCAATCCTGTGTCTATAGAAATAACCAACATCAGAAGTGAAAATGAAGAGTAAATCTTTCTTTCACTCTGTAACACTTCACATTATATTCCCTTTTGCACACATTATTTCAGAAACTCACATTTAATCTAGGATATTAAAATAGTTATCACTTTTATGAAATTTTAGTTTACTTTACTCAAGTGTCCAACCCATTATTTGTTTAGCAGATGTTTTACCAATTTTTTTGCATGTGTCTGGGTACTAGGAAATCAAAAAAGGGAACAACAACAATAGCAATAACATAAAGTAAACAAACAGAATGGAAAACAATCCCTGCCCTGAAAATTTTTGCAGCCTTATACAAGAGACATATGCAGGATAAGAATATGTACATAGAATAATGAATAAAAGATCTTTACAAACCTGAGTGCCAGGAAAGGACTATGAATGACATACTTTAGGAGGTAAAATTTAGATGAGTCCTGAGGTACCAAAATCTTTAAATGTTTGTCCTCTTCCATTATTTTGTCTTTCCTCTTTTTGGCTACTCCAGTATTTTATATGTCACAATATTTTTACCTATATTTATGTTTATAATTAATGCTGAAATATTTGTCCACATTTGCTCTTGCTCCATGGCAATAATTTTACTGTGTGTTTTCTTTGTTTCTTCACAAATTGCACTTTTTAATTTTCCTCTTTACCCGTTTTTGTCTTTGTGAATATGCTATTGCAAGTTTATTATTTTTATTATTATTCATTATTGAAATATTTATTTCCAATACCCTTTCTGATCCATAGATAGTGGAGTTTTCTCTGGGTTAATGTGAAGGAGAAGGAAGATAAAAATGTCTAATCCCCCAGCGGCTGCTCCTATAGAAATAGATTGTTTGACTTATATGCAGTGCTCAGGATTTTTAATGTAACTCCCATAATTTTTATTGTTGGATAAATTCAACTGGACAGGAATAAGATGCTTCTGTTTTCTGAGAGATAACTGACATAGAGTTATTGTGAACAAAGAGAATGGGTTTGGCAACTCTGGGTATGTTCTCCATCTGCTACAATTTTCTGAAATTTGCTAATTCTAGGTGATCCTGATTTATAGTTTCATGCCCACAGTTTACAAGTTCTACTATACACCAAACAGAATACTATTTAGCCATGTTCTCTGTTACTGTATAGTGACATCCAGTTTCCAATAACATGAATATAATTTCCACCTCATTCTTCACTAGTATAACATGTAATGTTCCTATTGTTGTCAACAGTCTCTTCAATTTAATCCAAGTTTTTTTTTCTATCATTCCCTTCAGAATTCTTCCAACCTCTTTTGATTACCCAATTCCAATATCATTTACACATTTTGAGGTATATATTTATTATTACAGCCCCCTACTTCCCGGTCCTATATTTGTATTAATTTCTGTTGATATAACGAAGTACCATAACTTGAATGTTTTAAAACAACATAGGGGAAGCCGGGATGGCTCAGTGGGTTAAGCACTCACTTTGAAGCGCCGGAGACCAGGAATCAAATCCCTGCTCCAGCCCGTGCGGAAACATATGCTGAACTGGGAGCTCCTCCAGTTTAGTTCTCTCTCTGTATCTCTCTCTCTCTCTCTCTCTCTCTCTCTCTCTCTCTCTCTCTCTCTCTCTCTCTCTCTCTCTCTCTCTCTCTCTCTCTCGTCAAAAATAAATAAATAAATAAAAATATATTTAAGAAAAAAATAATAAAACAACATAGAAATTTTTTCTCTTAAGGTTCAGAAGGCTGCAAGTCTGAGAGCAAGGTGGCTATGCTCTCCCAAACTTTACAGAAGAATCTGTACCATCTCTGGCTTAGCTTCTAGCTTCATTGGGAACCCTTGGAATTCCTCAGTAATTCTTCATTACTCTAATATATGCCTTCACAGTCAGATGGTATTCTCTCATGGCTCTGTCTACACATGACCATCTTATAAGGACACAAGTCATCCTGAATTAGGAGTTCATTCTATGCAGCTATGACCTCATCTTAACTAATTACATCTACAGTGATCCTATTTTCAAATATCGAGGGCACCAAAAAAAAATATATATACACATTTTAAGAAAGGAAAAAATGGCATTAAAATGGTAATACTCAATATATATTGATAACAAAAGATGAATGCAAGTCATATTTTTCTTCTGCCATTGCAAGAGCTGCTCAAAGTAGTTACTGTCAGCATCAGACACTCCAGATTACAATAAACTACTGCTTGAGCAACGTTGACCAAAGTGTCCACTTGCATTGTTGCGCATGCCATTTTGATATACTATGCATCTCAAATATATTATGGACATGTGCAATTGTTAGGCAAATTGGAGGTTTGTTGGATTCTCACACCTCTATTTTTATACTTACACAATGTTCTTGAATTTCAAATATCACTTCAAAATGGCTTTGTGCTCCTTGAGCCACAGCCATACTTCTGCCATTTTCTTTGACCATCCTGCTTATCGCATAGTAATGCTAGCATTCATTTGCTTAATGCCATCTTTTGAGCAAATGTCATAGTACACATATCTACCATAATTAAATTCAACTTTAAAAAGTAATACATAGATAAGATCTCCTAAAATGTGTATGCATTCGTTTGGCATGCCAGTATAATTACAACCTGAGAAACTGATGTTAAGATTTAGACATCTCTTTCTGGATGGAAACCATTCAATTCATAACATATAGCATTTGGCCAAAAAATTATTTGGTCTTAGTTTGTAACGCCAGTCTCTGAGTAATATTCACTGTTGAACTCTGTTGCTCATTTAATTTCTTTTTTTTTTAAATATTTTTATTTATTTATTTATTTTTTACAGAGAGAGAGACAGAGACAGAGACAGAGAACTGAACTGGGGGATCTCCCAGTTCAGCACATGGTTCCGCACGGGCCGGGGCCGGGACTCGAACCTCGGTCCCCTGCGCTGCAAAGTGAGCGCTTAACCCACTGAGCCATCCCGGCTTCCCCATCATTTAATTTCTTAATAATGTACAAGCTAAGCAATGTGAACTTTTTCACACATATACTACATCACAAACAAAAAATTACAAATATTATACACAAGGTAAAATATCTTAAAATATATATATTATCTTAACTCCAAAATACCAAGAGGTAATAATACTGAGTTATTTACTTAAAGTAATTTATTTACCCTTAATCAGTACTTTCACACAGTGTATAATATGACAAAGAAATCAAACCTCATTGCTTTTTTTTGATAGAAAGAGAAGTAACCCACTATTTTAAAAAGCAGGTTTGTTTTAACAATAAAATTAAATAAAATTAATTAATAATATTCTAATTGTATTAAAATAAAATTCAATATTTTAAAATGAGAATTTATTTTTGTAAAATAAGTGCAAAAATATATATGCTAATGTAAACATATGAATTTTCTATCAGGAAAATGAGAAAATATCTCCAGTAGTTGCTAGTGGGAATGGTAAAAGTGAACCAGTCAGGAGGTAAATTTGTTTTTTACATTTCAATGTATTTTAATTTCTGTTTATATGTGCATGAATTACTTTTATATTATGTAAATTAAAAACAAAATAAAATTGAAAAATTACATAAATTCTGTTACAGCCAAAATCATATGACAAGAAAGCCAAAGAGTAAGAATCAGGTTTTCAAGAAAGAAGAACAAGGATACAGGAAGAAAAATATTTATAGATATATTTAATATAATTGCTTTAGCACACAATTCAGAAAAACTCCCAAAATATCCATATATATATATATATATATATATATGTATAATATATATATAATTTCACAAAGAGAAGACATCATATTTCTACATAAATTTATATCTCAATTTAAAAGAAGGTATTAAGATTACAACTGATCCAAACCACACTGGAGTTTCTTTTTAAGATTTTGTAGAATAAATTTAAAAAGCAGTGAGATTCCAGCATAGATTTTACATTTAAGCTGTGTTTTGTCCTTGTTTTATTATGTTATCATTATGTTATACGTGTTATATTGTGTTATAATAAAGTATAGTTTGCTGAATACTGAAATGAAGATAAAATTATTTAAGGTAACTTTTAAAAAATAATGGAATGACAATAATGTGGAGTTTATTCATTCATTTATTAACTTATTAAAAAGTATTTATTTGTTTAAAATATAACTTTCAAAGTTCATGGAGTGAATGGTAGCTACTGTGCCAGGGAGTTCAAATGTTAAATATGCCCTCCTTGTATTTAGAAAATGTCAGTGTAAGATTAGACTTAAGGCAATAAAATAAAAGTGATGCATGTGGTTGGTTTCACTGGTCCTTAATCACAAATGCAAAGAAAAAAAAAAGTTAGTGATATTACATACTATTTTGGGTAAATTAACTTAAACTGTTCAAAGAATTTGTGCCCTTATTTGAGACAGAGTTAATTACCAATCACTCCCTGAGCACCCCAAGACTCTTATAGAGCTATCCTATTGGGTTTAAAGTATGTTTTTAATATCCTCATCAAGGCGTTTGCAAACACAAAGAAGAAATGCAATCTTGTCTTATACAATCGTGTATACCACAGTGTTGTTCACGATAATAATTTTGGCCAGATTACATGTAGATGACACTTATGTTTTTATGTTTAACAATTACATGAAATCCAAGATTATAACATTAATTGTTTTAATAAAAATTGGTTCATTGGGAAGCCAGGATGGCTCAGTGGGTTGAATGCTCACTTTGCAGCCCTGGGGACCAAGGATCAAATCCCAGCCTCGGCCCGTGAGGACCCATATGCTGAACTGGGGTGTGCTTCCCACGCGGGAGGCCCCCAAACCAGTTCCCACCTAACAAGGCCCCTGCCCACCTGTGTGGATTGAAACCATTTTGAAAACTGATGTATAACTATGGAGACTGCTCTGGGCCCACCCCCTTCTCTCTGTCTCTTTCTGTCTCTGTCTCTCTTTGTCTCTATCAAAAACAATTTTAAAAAATTGGTTCATGCCTATAAGTCAATATGCTTCCAATATCAATAATTTGGATAGAAGATATAACTTAAAATTTGTTACACAAACTATTATTTAAGTGGACCTTAAACCCCACAGAATTTTTTTTATAAACCAGGGAGGCAAGTATGCCTGGGTTTTAATTTTTTTAATTATTTAAAATTTTTTTTTTTTTTTTGACAGAGTCAGGGAGAGACAGGCAGACAGAGAGAATGGGGAGGGCCCAGAGCAGTCTCCATAGTTGTACATCCTCAGTTTTCGACGTGGTTTTGTTCCACACAGATGGGTGGGGGCCGCTCAGGACAGGAACTGGGCTGGGGGCCTCCTGCATGGGAGGCATGGCCCCTCTAACCAGGGTTCGAACCGGGGACCAAGAACTGAACCGGGGGCCTCCTGCATGAGAAGCACACCTTAGTTTAGCATGTGGGTTCACACAGGCCGAGGCCGGGATCGGGATTTGACCATCAGTCCCTGGGGCTTCAAAGTGAATGCTTAACCCACTGAGCCATCCTGGCTTACCCCAAACCCCACAGAATTTAAGCTTCAGAAAACATTGATATTTCATTGTGTTTTCAGACCTAAAATTAAAGCTCATTATGCATTACCTTGACATCTGGTAAAAAGAAACAAGCTTTGAATGTCTTTGTCAAAAGTTTTCATGTCCATTCTCAAAAGTTTTCATGTCCATTCTGCTCTAATGAATAAGATCTTCAGCTAAACAAAGGGATCAGGCATAGTCCCTGATTATTCCTAAGTAGCAAGTTTCAGTTCCCTGACAGCCAATGGAATTCTTCAGATCTGTAAATTACATTTTCTCATGGAAACAGGATGCACCTCCTACAGACCTCTGGTTGTTCACTTTGTCCCCAACTGCAATACTGATGCGGCCCTGTGTTGCATGCAGTGTCCTCTCCCCACAGGCTTGAATGCGATGAATCAGCTATTGTCAATTTTTTATATGTTCAGTATCAGGGGTCAGGTGCTAGGCTGTTCTTTTCTCAGACACCAAGAATCAAGTATTGTCTAGGATGTGGAGAAAAGAAAACCCTCATTTACTGTTGAAAGGATTGCAAATCGGTGAAGCCACTATAGAAAATGGTTTGGGGATTCCTAAAAAAATTTAAAATAGAGCTATCTATGGCTCAGAATTTATACTTTTGGGTATTTATCCAAAGAAACCCAAAAAAATAATTTAACAATTTATATGCTCCCCTATGTTCAATATAACAGTAAATACAATAGCCAAGATATGGAAGCAACCTAAGTGGTCATCAATAGACAATTGAATTAAGAAGATGGGCTACGTATATACAATGGAATATTACTCTGCTATAAAAAAAAATGAAATTTCACTATTTTCAACAACATGGCTGGACCTAGAGGATATTATGCTTAGTGAAATAAATTAGATTGAGAAAGACAAATGCCATGTGATCTTACTAATATTCAGAATGTAAAGAACAAAATAAATGGGCCACACAACAGAAATAGACTCATCGATGCAGAGAACAAACTGATAGTTTTTAGATGGAAAGTGTGTTTGGTTGGATGAAAAAGGGGAAGAGATTAAGTAGCACAAAATGGCAGTTACAAAATAGTCACAAAGATATAAAGTACAGCAAGGGTAGTCTAGTCAATAATATTATAATAATCATGTATAGTGTTAGATGGATATCAGACTAACCAGAGAACTACCTCATAAACTATATAAATGTCTAACCACTATGCTAGTTACCTGGAACTAGTATAAAATAATATTGAATGCAACTGTAACTAACAAATTTTTAAAAATGTCTCCAAACTATACTTTTAGCTATGAATCATACATGGTAAAGCTGACTTTTCTTTTCTCTGTTTTTCTTTCTTTTTTTCCTAGTGTGGGCAAGCCACATGCAGTTCCTTTTATGTTATCAGTTTCACACCACTATATTTTATTATACAATAAGATGTGTCAACATTTCACTGACTTGTTGATGAAAATTTATTTACTTATTTATTTTAATTTTTGACAGAGAGAGAGAGAGAAAGAGACAGAGAGAGAGAGCTAGAACTGAACTGGGGGACCTCCCAATTCAACATATGGTTCCGCATTGGCCGGGGCCAGGATTCGATCCCCGGTCCCCGGGGCTGCAAAGTGAGCGTTTAACTCACTGAGCCATCCCGGCTTCCCCTGAAAATTTAACACATCATTTATATACCTACTTTCAGTTCTTTTTAAAATTTTATTTATTTTACTGTTTTTGACAGAGAGAGAGAAGGGGGCGGGCCCAGAGCAGTCTCCATAGTTGTACCATCATTAGTTTTATATGTTTTTTCATTCCTCACAGCTGGGCATGGAGCTGCACAGGGCAGGAAAAAGGCTGGGGGGTTCCTGCATAGGAAGCTCGCCCAGTGGGGACTGAACCGTGGGCCACCTACATGGAAAGTACACCCAAGTTTCTCATATGAGTCCACACAGGCCAGGGCTGGGACCAGAACTTGATCCTCGAAACCCAAGGGTTGTAAATTGAGCAGTCAACCCACTAAGACATCCCGCAGCCCCCTATTTCCAGTTTTTCAAATGCTTTCCCAGGCTGAAATAACATGATAAATAAATGTGATGTCATTATAGACTTTTAGGTTAAAAAACAGACAAATAAACAACAACGAAAAGCCATAATGACTATTCAAAATTATTATTGATAGTTTTAAGTCATGTGTTTTAATCTATAGAAGACAAAGTTATGCGTGAAACAGCCTTACTTGAGTAGTACAAAAGTCACAGCAAACAAAAAAAACCAAAAAAAAACCAAGAAAACACAACAACCTGGATCAACATTTTCAGCTATGGACTTTCATTTTCACCATCTTTTGGTTTTTGGAAAATCCAAATTAAAATTAAAATTTCAATGAGAGTGATAAAATTTTCATCTTTAACCAATTAACTTTATAGGTTGTTAATTGAGTGATATTTAGCAGACAAAGTGATTCAAATAGGTAGAACTAAAAACGTTCTAGGAAAAAAATAAAAGAAAAAGTAGAAAGACAGAAATAGTCAATTTTGCCCCAGCCAATCTTAATATCTTCTACAGACCAAGAAAGTAAATAGGCATGCTGTTACTCAGCATTGGTTGGTGTTAACAATATTAACCAAAATCTATCTTCAAGCGTTTCTTATAATTTTTCATGGAGAGTAGAATTGTGAAGCACTATTATCTGTCTGATATGTTTTTGTTTGTTTGTTTGTTTGTTTTTCTTGGAAATTAAGAGTTGTTGAAGAGACCTAGGTGTTTAATATTACCTATTACAATTCAAAATGCACAATTCTTCTACCTCCAAACCTGAATTGATGCTAAATGAGCTCACATACTGTTCATATTTTAATAGGGATAAAATACAATAGAATTAGTGCAAGTTTTATCCTATATTCATTTTGTAAACTTGAGCAATTCAATTAAACTATATTATGTTTTCAGTTTCCTTATCACTAAAGTATGAGAATACAAAATTACTCTTTTCTCATGATTTAACAGGGTGGTGATAAAATCATTCAGTGAAACTGTTTTTTAGAAAGATATGTAGATAAATGATAGACATAGATAGATAAATAAGCAATGTAGAACTGAATTTATTTGAATGTCTGAAATAATCATTTTGTATAATTTTATAAATAGATTTCTCATATATATTTTATGTTGTTCTTAAGACTCTCTATTTTATTAAATAATAAATTTTAAAGATTTATTTTATTGTTTTTTTGACAGAGACAGAGAGAAGGGGGAGGGCCCAGAGCAGTCTCCATAGTCATACATCCTCAGTTTTCGACATGGTTTCATTCCACACTGGTGGATGAGTGGAGGGGGTGGTGCAGGGCAGGAAATGGACTGGGGGCCTCCCACATGGAAGGCACACCCCTTCAAACCACCTCCTGCATAGGAAGCTTAATGTAGTCCCATTTATCTATCATCTATCTACTGTCTATCTTCTATCTATAGTCTAATCTATTTGTATCTGTCTATTATCTATCATATATCTATCATTTATATAATCTCTCTATTTATCTGTCTCTTGCCTAAGGACATAAATCAGAACAAAATGTTACTAAGAGCAATGTCAGAGAGTTTGCTGCCTATGTTTTCTTCTAGAAATTTTATAGTTTTGATTCTTACATGTAAATCTGCAATCCATTTTTAAAAAAATATTTATTTTATTGTTTTTGAGAGAAGGTGAGACTGAGAGAGAGGGAGAGAGAGAAAGAGAGAGAGAGAGAGAGAGAGAGAGAGAGAGAAGGGGAAGGGCCCAGAGCAGTCTCTATTGTTGTATATCACTAGTTGTGACATGGTTTCATTCCACACAGGTGGATGTGGGGCCAAGTGGAGTGCAAACCAAACCAGAGGCCTCCTGTGTAGAAGGCAAGAAACTTCACCACTGAGCCATCCAGGCAGTAACCAGTTGCTCTGCAGTTCAGCATATGAGTTTGCTTGGGCCAGCGCCGTTAATTAAACCGTGCACCTCACAATTGTGAGGCGAGCACTCAATCTGATGAGCTATCTTGGCAGCCCCAAATATTTAATCCATTTTGAGTTTATTTTTGTATATGGAGAAAGAAGGTGGTCCAGTTAAAAAAAAATTTATATATATATATATTTGTATGTATTGCCTCCATTTTGCCAGCACCATTTATTTAATAGACTATCTTTACCTTGTAGTAAATCCTTTCTTCCTTTGTTAATGATTAAATTACCATATAAACCTGACTTATTTCAAGGCTCTCTAGTCTATTTCACTGCCCTATCTATCTGTTTTTGTGTCATTACCATGCTGTTTTGATTACTATGTCCATGTAGTATAAGTATTTAACTTTACGTTAAATCAGATTTTTACATTAATTTCACTGAGAAATTACAGTGCTGGATACAGATGGAAGCAGCAGAGCAGTGGGAATAGTTTCATGTAGTTAATTTTTGACAATATTAATAATCTGAGTTGTTTACTTAAAAATAAAGTACTTGAAATATTTTTAAAAGGTACATGCCTTAAAATTCTATGGAATCTGGCAAGTCTATCTCATAGTAACATCACTGCTATGTATTATTACATTATATATTTTAAAGCACTTTATAGATTAATTTTGTTTTTCTGTTGTAAGCCTTGATTGATAACAGGAAGAATAATGTATTCACTTTCAATGTTCTGGAAAGTAAATGAAGAAATATTTAGTTAAAGACCCTGAGGAAGAAAACAGCATTTTGTACTCATCTGTTTCTTATTTTGGAAACATCAACTTTTTATTAGATCAGTTAAATGTCTCTTTACCTGAAAAGCAATCTTATTTACACCAGAGTATGGTTTAGGGACACAAACATTTTACAATAAAATGCTGCACTGTGGTTTCACGGTGTCTGTATAGAAAACTACATACAGTTAGAAATGTTAAAATCCTGTATTCTTTTGGTTCTGTATTATAATTATACCTTCTCTAGCATCATATAGAGAATAACCAAATAATAAGAAATGTTATTATTTAATGCAGATGTTATTCACGATTCTCAGTAATATGTATGTTTTCAGTTTTTGCCTACTTCATCTGATGTTTGTAATGTCAGGATGATTTATTCCTTTATCCTTAGCTATTGAAAGTCAGGAAATAAATGAATGTCTTTACACAGAGTAAGTTTATACCTGTGAATCTTAGAAAATTTTATGGATTTTAGAATGCTGTTTGCTTTAGATTTATAACTTTCCCTTGAATCCTCATTTCATGTCACTGTGATATCTTCCCTCTTCTTTTTTGGTAACCAGAAGATATCTGCTAATTTTCTATTCAGCCACTGAAGTTATTAAACACATCACAAAGTTCATTTCACATGAAAATTGACAATCTTTCTTATAGCTTATCATGGTGAACAAATCACACTAAGAGACATAGGCCAATAGCCCCATAGGAGTCATTCACAAGGATCATCTGAAGTGGTCTTATTTTTAATCTATTTTGAAAATCAACAATCCCACCTTTTCTGAATTACTTAAGGTCATTGGTCTACTTTATGTTTCCTGTGATATATAAATTAATCTGGCTCAGAGGTGAGAGATACAGTTAAGAAGGCAATGTGAAAAAAAGAATTTTATGATTCAGAACTTTCAGTTTAAAAAGGTATTAATGACCATAAAGGAGACAACAGCAAAAACTATTTTTTTTTCATAGTTGCAGGGAACCTAGGTTTTTAACAAAATGCACAGTAATGAAAATCTCTGGTTCTATGCTAATAGTATATATATATATACATTTTTTATTTCTTAATATGTGTTTTCAGAAAAACACCTTTAGTGAGAGCAATTGCTTTTCTTGTATGCATGCATATATATTTGTGGGTTCACATTTGTGTGTGTTTAAATTAAACTAATATATTAATTTGGTATAAAAAAATCTTTTGTACTTTGCTCTTTCTGTCAATTCAACCTGAATTTATTGTACACCTATATAAGTAAAAAAAGTGTTCATATTATAAATATTGATCATTTGAGTTAATTTTGGTATATGGTGGCAGATAGTCTAGCTTCATTCTTTTGCACATGTCTTTCCAATTTTTTCAACACCATTTATTGAAGAGGTTTATTTGTCTTTGTGTTATACGTTTTGGGCTCTTTTTTCCTAAAATTATCTGCCCATATATATGTGAGTAAATTTCTAGATTATCAACTCTATTCTACTTGCTTATATGTCTGTTTTTCTGCCAATACTATGCTGTTTTGATTATTTTCACTTTGTAGTATAAATTGAAGTCAGGGAGTATGATACTTCTGGTAGTGCATTCTTTTTTTTTTTTCCCCCTTTAGATTGTTTTGGCTTTGGGGGGTCTTTTGTGATTCCATAGAAATCTGATGATTTTTTTTGTTCTGTTTTCTTTAAAAAATGCCACTCTTGGGGATTGCATTAAATCTGTATATTGCTTTGGGCAACATGCATATTTTAACTATGTTGATTTTTCCAATTAATGAGCACAGAAAATTTTTCCATTTCTTTGTGTCTTCTTAAAAGTCCTTTAATAATGTCTCATAGTTTTCAGTATTTAGGTCCTTTATATCCTTTGTTAAATTATTTCTAGGTATTTTATTCTTTAGTTGTTATTGCAAAAAAAATTGTTTATTCACTTTTTCTGAAATTTTATTGTTGGAACATATAGATATGGAATAGATTTTGATACATTTATCTTTATCCCACAATTTTACTGTAATCATTTATGGTTTTAATAGTTTTTCAGTGGAGTATTTAGAATTTTCTATATAAAGAATTATGTCATCTGCAAAAAGTGACAGTTCAACCTCTATATTTAACATTTAGATGCCTTTTATTTTTTATTTTGCCTGATTGCTCTGGCTAAGACTTTCAATACACAGTTGAATAACAGTAGTGATAGGGGACATCTCTGTCCTATTCCTCCTCTTAGAGAAAAAGCTTTTAGTGTTTCACCATTAAGTATATTAGCTGAGTGTTTGTCATTGTGGCCTTTATTATGTTTAAGTACTTTCCTTCTGTAACTATTTTATTAAGTGTTTTAGTCATAAATGGATATTATATTCTGTCAAATGCTTTTTATTTTTTACATCTATTAATATGATCATGTAACTTTTATTTTGTTTATGTGTTGTATGTATCACATTAATTGACTTGCATATGTGTTGAACCATACTTGTGCCCCTTTATTGTGATGTATACTCTTTTAAAAGTATTGTTTTTAATTTGCTAGTATTTTTGTTTGTGATTTTTTTCTGTATTTATCAGAGTTATTCCTCTGTGTTTTATGTTTTTGTTATCTTTACCAGGTTTTAGTATCAGGGTAACGTTTGTCTCACGAAATAATTTAAGAAGTATGGCCTCTTCAATTTTTTTGGAACAGTTTGAGTAGGACAAATATTACATTATCTTCTAGTGAAGCCATCTGGTCCTGGACTTTTGATTTTTGGAAGGTTCTAGATAATGCTTTCAATTTTCTTAATGCCTACCAGTCCACTTAGATTTACCAGTTACTGATTCAGCCTGGAAATGTTATAAATGTCTAAAAACTTGTTCATTTCTTTTAGGTTATTGAATTTGGTGGCATATAGTCCTTCATAGTATTCTTGTATGATCCTTTGTATATCTGTGATATCTGTGGTAACTCCTCTTTCAATTTTGATATGACATTTTTTTTCTTAGTAAATCTAGCCAGTAGATTTTCAATTTTATTAACCTTTACAAGAACCAGCTCTTTCTTGCATTAATTTTTAAGTGTCTTTTTGTTCTCTGTTTAATTTAATTGTGCTCTAATTTTATTTTCTTCCTTCTGTTTATTTTGGGTTTCTTTGTTGTTCTTTTACTAGCTTTAAGATATAATGTTAGGTTGTTTATTTAGGATTTTTTGTTTGTTTTTTGAGATTGGCTCGTAATTTTCCTCTTAATACTACTTTTGTAATATCCCAATAATTTTGATATGATGCATTTTATTCTTATTTATACCTAAACATAAGACCTAAAACAATAAATTATATTTTTTAAAAACATAGGTACTAAATTTATGGACTTTGGGTTCGGAAAGAATTTTATGAATTTTACCTCAAAGGCAAAGGAAGTAAATTCAGAAATAAATAAATGAGTCTACTTCAAACTAAGAATAATTTGCATAGCAAAAAAAAAACACAACAAAACAACCTTCAACTGGACAAGGAGGCGACCAAAAGAATGGGAGAACATATATGCAGATAGTACCTCAAAAATATGTTTGTAACTCATACAACTCAATAACAAAAAGTAAAACAATTTATTTAAAAAATGGGTAGAGAACCTGAACAGTCACTTCTCCCAAGACATACAAATGGCCAACAAATATATTTTTAAAAATGCTCAGTTTCACTAGCTATTAGGAAAATGCAAATCAAAACCACAATAAGATACCTGTTAGAATGACATTAATCAACAAGACAAGTATTAACAAGTGCTGGAGACGCTATGGAGAGAACAGAACCCTTACACATTGCTGGTTGAAATATAAATTGTACCCACTACAGAAAACAGTATGGAGGTTTCTCAAAAAATTAAGAACATAATTACCATATGACCTAGCAATCCTTCTTCTGTTTCTTTATTCCTAAAGATAAATGTGAGAAAGCCAGGATGGCTCAGTGGGTTTAGTGCTCACTTTGCAGCGCCAGGGACGAGGGATCAAATCCCGGCCCCGGCCTGTGTGGACCCATATGCTGAACTGGGGACCTCCCCCAGTTCAGTTCTCTCTCTGTCTCTGTCTCTGTATCTCTCTCTCTCTCTCTCTCTCTCTCTCTCTCTCTCTCTCTGTCAAAAATAAATAAATAAATAAAAATTTAAAAAGTTTATCTAAAAAAATAAAATAAAATAAAGATAGATGTACTCCTATGTTCAGTGAAACATTATTTTCAGTTACCAAAGACATGAAAATACTCAAACTTTCCTTTAATAGATGATTAGATAAAAGAGATGTGGTATATATATATATATATATATATATATATATATATATATATATATACAATGGACTATTATTTGGCCATAAGAAAAGATGACATACTACTATTTGTGGCAACATGAATGGATCTTGAGATTATCATGCTAAGTCACACAGTAAAAGTCAAAAACTGTATGATTTCACTCATATGAGAAATACAAAACAAAAAGCAACAAACAAATAAGACAAACAAATAAAAATTCACAAACACAGATAACAGCTTAGCGGTTGCATAAGAGTAAGAGGGTAGTCGAAAAGGGCAAATATTTGTGATAGAAGGAGAATGGATTGTGGGAGGTGAACACAAAATGCAGTATGTAGATGATTTATTATAGAAATGTACACTTGAAACCTATATAATTTTATGAACCAATATCACTCCAATAAATTTAATATATATAAATAAAAATTTTCATACTATAAGTAAAAAATAGAGAGACAAATTCAAGGCTAGGAAGGAATTAAACCTGGCTTTTCTGATACCAAATTGGTCTTCCAAGTTTCATGATGACTTTCTAAAGCCAGTGTCTTAATATCCCTTAACTACACTCACTAACTTCTAAGTCTGTAGTTCATATTCCATCTTTGAACATTTCAGGATTCGGGGAAGTTTTTTTTTTCTGTTTAACTGTAATATTTTCCATTTTACCTTGTGTACATTAGTTTGGCTCTTGTGTGCATTAGTTCTCATGGGACTACATAAAACAAAATTGTATCTCTTTTTCATATAACTTTTCTCTTTTCAAATCTCTCAAATATTTAATATTTTCAAGCATTCACCCTGCTAAATTCATTTTTCCAATCCTATTAAAAGTGAAAACATTCCACAAAATTCATTATTTTAAGTATTCTCAAAATGCTCTTTCACGGGAGTGAGGGCATTCAGATTGTGTTTTATTCTAGGAAAATAATGTATGAATGAAGCTGTCAGAAGTTGAAAAAAGATCACTAAACTCCTGTTTTCACGTAATATTTGTCTTCTTGCCCCTCCTGCCATAGATATAAGGAAGGGGATTTAATGACTCTTTCCAGTTTTCCACACCATTTATCTATTAGGTTCTCAAAGAAAAATCAACATTGTAAAAGAAAAATTTCACTGACCTAATGCAATAGGGGTCAAGACTATTGTAATAGTGGAGAGAAATCATTTAAATTCCATTGACAAAAAAGGCAGAGAACTTTTGAGGCACTGGGATTACCTAGTGAAAAATTATTTCAGAAAATTAAGGGGAAGATTTGTTTACTTTTTCTGAAAATCATTTCAGAAAAATCACATATTAATCAGTGTGATTACATCATGTGTGTTTGCTAAGTGGGTTGTATAAATTTGGGCTTTTATTTACCTTTCTACAAAGATTGTGAGTTAAGAGCATAAATTTGATGATTAAATTTCAAAGAAATGACTCTCTTGAGAAGTACATTCCTGGGTTGTAAAGCAAGCAAGAGTCTAGAAGAAAATTAAGATTTCAAAGGGCAGAAAAGTAATTTATAATTAAATGTGCAGTGCTTTATGAAAAAGGAGGCTAGGGGGGGGCGTAGTCAGAACAACAACAACAACAAAAAAACCTGTCTAAAATTTAGTGAAGCAGAGGAAGCCAGGATGGTTCAGCATGTTAAGTGCTCATTTTGTAGCCCCAGGGACAGAGGATCAAATCCCAGCTCCAGCCCATGCGGACCCATATGCTGAACTTGGGTGTGCTTCCCATGCGGGAGGCCCCCAGTTTGGCTCTCATCCCTTTGCTGGTTTGGACCCTGGCTTGAGAGGTTGTGCCTCCCATGCAGGAGGCAATCAGCCCAGTTCCCATCCTGCATGGCCCCTGCCCATCTGTGTGGAACAATACCATGTTGAAAACTGATGATGTTAAACTATGGAGACTGCTCTGGGCCCTCCTCCCTTTCTCTGTTATTCTCAGTTTGTATCTCTCTCTGTCTCTGTCAAAAACAATAAAATAAATCTTTTAAAAGAATTTAGTCAAGCTGAAGAGAATAATAAGGCTGACTTGGTCAATACTTACTTTTTATTGTTGAAAACTGACTTTTATTGGACATCTTTAATAGGACAAGTGCATATTATGTTCAAAAAAGTACTACCTGGCTTTTTCTTTATTGCATTTTTCTGATACCAAGGACCATTCTTAGAAGTTATATCTTTCATACTGTAGTAAACTGGATACATGCATAGCAATAGTTCTCTAAAAGTCAGTATTTCTTTCAGTCGAGTCAAAATGTATTGACATTATAAAACAGGGGTCCCCAAGCTCCCGGGCTACAGCCAGTCCATGGCCCATTAGGAACCAGGCCACATAGCAGAAGGTGAGCAGCAGTCAAGTGAGTGAATTTTCACCTGTATTTAAACCTGCTCCCCATCACTGGCATTGCTGCCTTAGCTTTGCTTCCTATCAGATGAGCTGTGGCATTCGATTGTCATAGGACTGTGAACCCTTTTTTGAACTGTGCATGTGAGGGATTTAGCGCTCCTTATGACAATCTAATACCTGATCATCTGAGGTGGAGCTAAAGTGGTGAGGCTAGCACTGGGGAGCACCTACAAATATAAATTGACGTTAGCTAAGAGATTTGACTGCACAGAGACCATAATAAATCAATTGCTTACAGAATCATATAAAAACCCTATCTGTGAGTAGGAAGTGACAATTAAGCTACGTCTGGTGGCAAGCTTTAGAGTGGCAAGTTAGTTGATGTACTTCAACCATATAGCTGCATCTGGTAGTAGGCTTTAAGCCAGTCTGCTGCTTATTTTAGTCCATGTGTGGCCCAGTCGTTATTTTATTTACCACGTCCCTTCATGCCACTTTCCCTCACGGTGTACTTGTTTTAGATGAAATGCTCTAGTTGCAGAAAAACAAACTCGGGGCTCCCTCTGATTCCATATTATGGTGAGATGGCATAATCATTTTATTATATATTACAATGTACTAATAATAGAAATAAAATGTACAATAACTATACTGAGCTTGAATCATCCTGAAACCACTCTTATCCCAATCACAGAAAAATTGTCTTCCTTGAAACTGGTTGGTGGTGCCGAGAAAGTTGCAAGCCGCTGATATAGAAAGTAGGAGAAAGCTCAATTTTTACTTAAAGTAACATACATTTTTCTGCAATCTACCTTACTCAAGATGCTCTAGTTTGGCAATTATTGGACCTCTATTATTAAAGAAAACACCTGGATATTCTTTATGCTCCCTATAATTAATCTATGGATACATTTTCTTTCTGTTTTTTTGTTTTTTTGTTTGTTTTTTGTGTTTTTTTGGTTAGAACCCAAAGAGGTTGAAAAATAATTATTGTAACTCTAACATAAATCAAGTGGAATGAAGTGAACAAAAACATTATGAGTTATAATAAATACCTGAAGAGAAACAGATAAAATAAATGAGAAAATTGAAATTGCCAATGTTTTCATAGAAACTGCTGACAAGAGAAGATAAATGCCCCCTTGCAGACATGGGGTAACAAGCAGGGACAGTTTATAATATTATAAAAAGTCACCTATAAAATTTGAAACAGGAAACACTACAGATTAACTAAAACTGGAGGAAAAAAAAACAAAAGGAAGGAAGAGCAAATGTATGTCAAATATGAGTCAGAGTTTTATCTGGTAAGTCATTATCTTGCAAAAGAAAAGTGATGAGTTTAAGGTATCAAAATCATAGTTGTCATACAAACTATCTTGTCATACAAGACAAGAAATCAAAATCAAAACAGAAATCAGAAGACTAAATAATGGTAAAACTTATTTGGTAAAACTTATTTGATATCCTATAGAAGATGATTTTCTACTCATTCCCTTGGTCATGAGCCAATCAACTTGAAGCAGAAATAAGAAGTGAGAAATCAACACTGACCATAATGCTCAATAAAGGTGAATAACATTTTTTTCCTTGATAATTCACTTTTATAAATATAGCCTGAGGAAATCATTATTATACTGATGCTCAAACTTATGTTCTAACTATAAAGTAGTAAGTCTTAAGTATTTATTTTTAAACATATAAATCTCTGCTTTAAGTTAAAGTAGTATAGAGTTACAGCTGAAAATAGGCTTAATCTATTAAAACCAAGTTATTTTACAGATAAGTAAAATATTCAGTTAATTTAATTTAATATCCACAAAAACTCCAAAAAATACAACATACACAGTAGGTGCTTTAATGCTTGTTGACCAAGGTTAGCATTTTCCTTTTTTTCTTTTTTTTTTTAAGATTTATTTTTATTGTTTTTGACAGAGAGAGAGAGAGAGAGAGAGAGAGAGAGACAGAGAGAGACAGAGAGAGACATAGAGAAGGGGGAAGGCCCAGAGCAGTTTCCATAGTTGCATGTCATTAGTTTCCTACATAGTTGCATTCCACAGGTGGGTGCAGAGATGTGCAGAGATATGCAGAGCAGAAACTGGCCAGGGGCTTCACTAATGGGAAGCACACTCCCATGAGCTGGGGGCCTCCCACATGGGA
>PVKE010023942.1:0-24214 GCA_004027555.1 Craseonycteris thonglongyai | reverse complement strand
CCTGTCTCAGAGCCTGGTGGTGCTAAAGGCCCTTTCTCCAGGAGGCCCTTCCTCACATCTTGCCCTTCCCTACCATCCAGCCTGGGGATTTGCCTCCTTCAGAAATCACCCTCCAGGATGGCCACTGGGAGTTTCCTTTCTGCCCTGACACCCACTCCTGGCCTCTGAGCTGCCTTCTAGGGGCAGCATAACCAGGGCTGAATGTCCTTGGCGGATAACTTTTCTAAGATGCCAGAAGGTGCCAGGTTCTCTATTTGAATTCCCAATCCCTCCTCCCAGATGCCCCTGTTGTGGGTCTGCTGGGAAGCCATGGAGCCAGCTGGACCCAGGCTGTCCCCAGTGGGAGTACTAGGCCTGGCCCACTGGGAAGCACATCCAGTCCCCTCCCCTCCAGTTCCCTCAGCACAGCTTTCCAGACACTACCCAAAGCCTCCAGGCCAGTAACTGGCTGGGGAGCAGGTGATGCCCTCTGGGGAGGTGCCCACCCCTACCTCCCCAACTCTCCCACAAGGGCAGTCCCCCCACCCCCACCGGGGTCACCCATAGGGAGAGATGACCTCTTGCCCCTCACTGGGGCATGAGGGTGAAGTGGGGCCCTCTGGGTCCCCCATAACTCCCTGTATATCTGTATAAATAAATGGGATTTTAATGGACCTCCCCTTCCCCATGTCGTTATCACTGTGTGATAGTCTGTCAGTCTCCTCTCCTGGCCTTCCACTCTCCTCTATTTATTTCACTCTTTTTTGGGTTCCATCCTAAGCCCTCAGGCCCCTTCCAGATTCCTGTTTATAAGCCCCATCCCCTCTGTCCTGCACTTGTATGTGAAACTTGTCTCAATAAACCCTTTGGAGTAAGATGGGTGGTGGTACTGACTTGAGGGGACCGAGGACCTTGGGGGAGGAGTAACCAGCTCTGCCTGGGGTGGGCAGAGCTTGGAAGGGGTGTTATGATGGGTTGGGGTTTTGTGGTAGGGCAAGGGGGCCCAGAGCTTAGGCAGGGTATGGGTGGAGGGACAGAAGCGTGGGCACAGGACCGAATCTCCTCATGCCCCTCCTAAGTGCTCCCTCCCCAGGGGCTGCCATAGCAGCCTGGGGGCAGAGCCACACAAGTAGATGATGTGACAGTTTGGCTCTTGACTCCTCACCTCCCTCACTCCACCCCCAGGGATGTGTGATAGATGTTGGTGAGGCCAAAGGGCCAAATCCCCCTTCCCTCCTTTGTCCCAAAGCCTGGGAACTGCCTGTACAGAACACCACATGCTGGAAGCTGCCCAGAGGAGAGATGGGGGCCCAGATAAATCCCTTCCCTTCTCCAAGGTAGCTGAATTGCAGTGGCCGGCTGCACACTTAGCAGGAACCAGACCCTGTGCTAGCTCTTCGCAGTAGTGCATGAGATGGAGGGGAGGCTCAGTGGCCTTGCCCAAGGCCTCCAGCAGGTCACCAGAATTTGTATCCAGTCCCTCTGCTTGCTCAGGCCTCCACCTGCCAGCTAAGTGTTCTTGGGCAAGTCATAGTTGTCAAGGGCTGTGCTCGTGCCCAGAATAAGGCCTGGCCACTGGCAGCCTCCCCCACTCCCCGCCATGAACGCTTGACCAAATCCTGCAAATAGCACACTAAGGATGTGTTAGCATTTCAAGGAGAGGGTGCAGTTGGATAGCTGGCCATCAGGTGACACAAGAGCTGTGGGCTCCACGTGGCCTCACCCTCATTCCTCTGATCTTGAGCAGCTTTCCCAGGTGGTGGTTTGGGTTTTCACTCCAGCCTCAGACTTCCTTCCCCAGCCCCAGCCACCCCCGGATGTGGTGAAGATCGCTACTGTACCAACCTCAGCTGCCCCCAATAACCCTTTACCAGGAGGGAGCTCATCTCAGGTCCTCATCCCCAACCAGCCACACTGATCCAGAACCCGGGCAGGCAGATGAGATGGCCCATGTCTTTCAGGATGCCTTTGGAGCTCAAATCAGGCCTGACCTCTCGAATGGGGTGGGGTGGTAGCAACTGGCTTTGTGATCTTTAACAAGTCATTTTGCCTCTCAGGGTTCAGCTTCCTGTATGTAAACTAAATGGCAGCCACTTTATTATTAGCTGGGGAGGAGAAATCAAGTCTGAAATGCTTCTGAATGAGTTGGAAGAGGTGCTTTATGACAGGCCTTAGGCCATCAATTGATGCTGGATGACTGAACATACCCACCTGAGTGCTTGAGGTGCCCACCCCTGTATCCCCGCAAATTATGGTAACAGCCACAATTTACTGTGTTCCAGGTACAATTTCAAAGATCCTCTGGGATCAGTCCTATTACTTTCCCATTAACAAGAAACAGGTTCAGAGAGGGGAAGTCACCTACCTTAAGTCACAGAGAGACAAATGCAATTTCCCCAGAACAATTGGTTCTCCTAGCTAAGAAATGGTGTGGGTGTGTTCTCCCTGGTTGCTATGGCCCTTCCAGGCACCCTAGGCCTTTGGCTCTTCACCCTCCCAATGACTAGGGTGGAGTGGGGAGCTTTCTCCAACTGCCCTGTGTATGATTATTCTGCACAGGTAACAAGTCCTGGCCCTTTCAGTGGCACCTTGCCCAACGTTCTGGAGACAGACCTGAGGCCAGGCCCTTTGACCCATCTGGAGGCTTCTGCCCACCGGTGGAATGGGCTGGGGGTGCTCTACAAAGCCCCCTCCCCGGGGCTGGGGCGTGGAAGGGCAGAGCCGACGCTCCGGAATGAAGGAGTGAGGCCAGAGAGCAGGCCGGACCTGACACCCTGTTTCCCACCCTTTCCCCTGCGGTGGGCGCCGGATGCAGGCCAGGCGAGAGGGCCCCCTTCCTGAGGCTCAAAGGGCCAGGCACCTCCTCCGCGTCGGCTCCCACGACCCCCATGGGGTACTGGTGAGAGTGGCTCGCTCTCACTCTCCAGTTCAGGGGAGAGTTAACTTTGCAGCCTGGGGTGTACTTGGGTGTAGAAATCGGCCCTGCAACTCCCACCTCAGGTACCCGCACTTAAACAACTCTGAGATGCTGGGCCTGCCCTCCCCTTCCGCCCCCGGCCCCTCGACAGGCTCCGCCCCTTTGACGTCACCGAGGCCTGCGCCGATTGGCTAATTGAGCCGTCGCTCCGGACACTTCCTCCTGGGCCGCAGCAGCCGAGTTAAACTTTGGAGAAGGGAAAAGAGCCAGCGGAGCCGGGCGACCCTCCCTTGCCCCACCCCCCACCGCGGCCGGTAACGCCCCCTTCCCCGCGAGCCCCCGACCGAACTTTTCTCCAACTTTCGAGACCTGTGAGATTCCCTCCTTAGCACCCCCGCCCTCTGGATCCCTCTACCCATCCCGGGCGGGCCCATCACAATCCCCGACTCAAGAGATTACTACCCTCCACCCACTAGGTCTGGTGAGTCCCTAATCCCAGTTCTTAATTGGGTCCTCTTCTTAGAGCCACTGGATTCTGGAGTCTCCCCGATCTTTTTCCAATCCCTTCGCTCTCCAGGCCTTTGGATCTTAAGCTCTGCTGATCCCTGCGACCCTGACCTATTAGATTTTCTCCTTTGATTTCTTGGAATCTCTCAATCGCTGGGCCCCCCAAACCTTTCTTTTTTCCCTGATTGTCTGTGATCCCTTGATTCCCGGGTATCTGATCCACTAGATTCCTTTTCTCTAATTTCCCAGGGTCCCGCCATCCTCCAGTTCCCTCTACCTGCCAGATTTCTCTTCTCGGATTCCCGGGATCCCGAGCGCCCACCACCAGTTTACGAGACCCCTTGAGTCCAGTGATCCGGGTTTCCTGGGTTCCTCCAGCCGGATCCCGGGTGGGCTCCGGGCGGCGGGTCCTGGGCCTCCCCCCATGGCCGCCGCCCCCTCCCATCCTGCTGGGCTCCCGGGCTCTCCCGGGCCCGCGTCTCCTCCGCCATCCATCGGCTTGGAGCTGCAGTTGCCGCCACCACTGCTGCCCCAGGCCCCAGCCCCAGCCCCAGCCCCAGCCCCAGGCCCTGGAGTCTCCTTCCACATCCAGATCGGGCTGACCCGCGAGTTCGTGCTGCTGCCGGCTGCCTCCGAGCTGGCCCATGTGAAGCAGCTGGCTTGCTCCATCGTGGACCAGAAGGTGAGGGCGTAGGGTTCCCCCCCATCCAGCTTGGAGAGAGGTATGGAGGAGTGGGGCGCTCGCAGAGACGACCTGGAGCCTGGCATGCAGGGGAGGGGAAGAAAAGGGGTCTAAGTCTTGGGAGACTGAAAGGTAGGAGTAGGGCATTGGCCCCCAATTGCCTCCTTACCCCACACTCGTTTGAGAGCGGCCTGGGCAAGGGTGGAGTGCCCCAGAGGCCTCCCCAAGTTGCGAGTCCCTGCATGTTGTTTTCTGCAGCCGGCAGGGAGGAAGGGAGGGGCCCGTCAGGTGCAGAAGTGGGGAGGAGGAAGGGGCAGGTGGGGGCAGCAGATGTGTGTGGGGGGGAACCTCCCTATTCAGGCCCATCCCTGACCTCCCATTTGGTGGAAACAGTAGAAATTGAAGCCCGGTTGGCCATGGCGATCGGGTGACATGTGTGGGTGCCAGTGCTAGCTGCCAGGGGCAAGTGAGGTCTCAGAGCCCAATCTCTGCCCTCCCCCAGGCCTGAGATACATGTGTAGGGGCAGGCACCTCTTCCCAAAGTTCAGAGGCTCTGGGGACTTTGTCCCTTCCCCTAATTATAGTGCCCCCACCTGATGCTGGCTTATTAAAACTAGCCTTCCCCAATCCCACCCCACTCGTAGGACACCAGGATCACCAGGGTGGGGGCAAGAAGGAATCAGGAGGAACTCAGGGCCTAAATCCTAGAACGTTAAAAGTTAGAAAAATTGGCTCTCTGTTGTCCGAATTCTAGACAAACTGGGAATACCAGTATTCTAAATTGTTGGAATATGCAACTGCTAGGCAGTTGAACTCCACTGACATTAAAGTTGTTCAAATATTAGAATCTTAGGTTGTTGAAATACTAAATGTTGAAATATTAGATTCCTGGGTTATTATAATCCTTTACTGCTAAGATATTCAAATATTAGAATCCCAGTTTGTCAGATTTCTAGGACACTAAAATATTAGATTACTACTAATCTAGGTTGTTGAAAATCCTAAAATGTATAATGGGATATGTTGGAATCTAAAATGTCTAATCCTATAATGTGAGGAAGTTAGAATCCCAAAATCTCCAGATTCCAGAATCTTCTCAGATTCCTGGAAATGAATTCTTTGGGCTTCAGAGAAACATCAGGAGCTGGGACAACTAACTCCTGCGTTTTACAGATAAAGAAACTAGAAATTGGAGAAAGATCTCCCAGGCAGTCAGGGCCCAGGTGGACTGGGTCACCGGTGGACCCTCACTCAGCAGGCAAGAACACACAGGGATTCTTTTGCACCCCCCCCCCCCAAAAAAAACCCCAAAACTAGCAAGCCCAGCTCCCACACCAAACTTAGCCTGCTCCTTAAGAAAACAGGTGGTGGGAGGGGGGAAAATTTCACCCAGTCCAATGCTCACCAATTTTCTGCCCTCTGTCCAGGTGTGGTAGGGCCCCTTTTCTTTCCTTCCGCCGCCCCACCTGGGTTGTTTCACTTTCTGTTCTACCGGGTTTCATTTCCGGCCCCCACCAACCAAACTGGGGACTTGGACACCTGGGTCCTTTGGGCATGGGGTGGGGGGGTACCCTCTTACCTTCAGCTCCCTTGAGCCCTAGCTTTCCCACAGCACGCTACCCCCCCCCCCCCCCCCGCAAGAATCCTAAATCCCCTCCTTCCAGTTAGCCCTGCCCCAGTGCTGGGACTGGAGCCAGATAACAGGGACAACAATAGATCCAGGAAGGAAGCTGGGGGTGGGGGTGGGGGGCATAAGGAAAGGAGTGCTCACTCAGACCCGCACCTCCACACCAACCCTCGGGAAATTCTAGGTACCCAGGCTCCCGAATCACTCTCCCTCCCACACCGTTTCCCCAATCTGGCCAGCGCTCTCTCCCAGCACACCTGGGGCTCTGGCCACCTGCCCGGCTGGAGCTGGGCTTGGGAGGGAGCAGGCAAGAAACAAGGGCTACAGGGTCTCTGAGTTTCCGGGGGAAACAGCCGTCCCTTCTCTGGAAGGGTTCCAGACTGCTGCTGCAGGCAGCTCTGAGCTTTTCCGTCACCACCTCCCTCTCCTCAGTTCCCCGAGTGTGGCTTCTATGGCCTTTACGACAAGATCCTGCTCTTCAAACATGACCCCACGTCCGCTAACCTCCTGCAGCTCGTACGCTCAGCCGGAGACATCCAGGAGGGCGACCTGGTGGAGGTGGTGCTGTCGGGTAAGCGGCCAGGCCCTCCTAGAGGCGGAGCTTCGAGCGAGGGCGGGGCATCTGGAGGAGTTGGAGGGGAGGTGGGCCCAGAAACTTGCTTCTTAAAGTTAGGGGCCAGTAGTTCTAAGCCGTGGCTGCAAATTAGAATGAACTCGGGAACTTTAAAAAACTACTGCTGCAGAAGGGGTCAATTTATTGTGACTCACGCACACTGCAATTCTTACAGCACTGAACATAAACCATCCACAGCAACAAGGATGAATCTCACAAACCTAATGAGACCTCAGACTACATTCTGTATAATTCCATTTATGAAGCACAAAGACAGATACAATTACTCTATTGTGTTAAAAACTAGGAGAGTGGGTTCCTTTGGCGGGAAGATGGAGTTGGGTGGGGGGCATAAGAAAGTTTTAGGGGTCTGGTTTAAATTTCCATTTATCCATCAGGATGCTGATGACACAGTGTGTACAGTTTGGCAGTTCATTGAGCTGTGCACTTCTGATGTGTCCTTTTTAGATGTGTGTTAGACTTTGATATAGTAGACTCTCAGTTAACCAGCACCCATGCTGGATAAGGGTAATATATCGGTAATTTCTTTGAGTTTTTTTTTCTTACTGGTTGCTTGAGTTCCAGTTGATGGAGAGTCAGAGAGTCTACTATATAAAGTTTTAAATGTTTTGATTCCCATGCTTCCATCCCATTGAAATGATAAATGAAATCTGATTCTGCAATATGAGATGACACTGAAGCACTTGTACTTTCAGCCAGAATCTAGTTTACCTACTGGCCATTCCCACTTTATAGATGGACAAGCTCTCAGCAACTTCGAGGAGTCTGTAGCCCTTGGTTTCTTCAGGAGTGTACGGGGTGGGAGGTATTTGCCTTATTCATGGCTGTACTTCCTCCCACCCCCACCCCCACCCCCATCTTCCCTTGCATACGGCAGTGCTCAGTTAAATTTGTTGAGTGGATGGATGACAATTAGAAGTTTGAATTTGGGTACCGTCGTATAGGCTGGTGACTCTTAGATTTTTATCTTTATCCTGGTCTCTCCCCTAAAACCAGGTCTTGTTCATGTAGCTGTCTCCCTGATACTTTTCATTTGGCATCTTTAAGCATCTCAGATATTACCTGTCTAAGACAGAAATCCTGATTCCTTCTAAGCCTGCTCTTCTCAAGGTCATCAGCATCTTGATGAATGGCATCACCACTCACCCAGGTGGTCATGCCCCAAACCTTGGGCATCCTTGAACTCCTCTTTTTCTCCTACTCCTTCACTTCATTCATCGTCAAACCTACTGATCCTATCATTAACATGCACCCTAAATTTATTTTTGTAATTCCTAAGTCAGATCTTGACTCTCCACTGCTCAGAATCCTCCCATGGCTCCCCATTACCCTTGGAATAAAATACTCTTCAACATGGCCTCAAGACTGTCCATGATCTTACTCCTGCCAGTTCCCTAAATTCATCTCTTAACACTGTCCTCCTTACTTTCTTTGTTCCAGCCATGATTGCCTGCCCTCTGTCCCTTGAATAAACCAAGCTCCCCACTACCTCAATCTTTGCATTTGCTGTTCTTGATGCTTAAAATACTCTTTCTCCACCACATCCCATCTTCTTATAGCTAGCTCCTTAATATACAGATCTCAGCTTAAATGCCGTTTCTTTCATTGTCTGAAATGTTCTCTATCTTTCTTTGTTTCTATGTGTTTATGCCTTTATGTTTCATGTCTGTCTTCCCAGAAGAATGTCAGCTTCCTAAGAGTGGGGTGTAATTTGTCTTGTTTATAGTTTTATCTTCAGTGAGTAAACAATGCTGAGCTCATAAAAGAGAATATTCTTTTTGTTGCATAAAACAAAGAAAAATAGCTTAATATTAAACTGACCATTGGAGTAGGGGGAGGAAGGAGTCATAGTCTTAAAATGAAACTTTCAAATGAATAGCTAACATTTATTGAGCACTTTCTATGTGCCAGACAGTGTTTTAAGAGTTTTCCAAATATTCATTTAATTCTTAAAGAACCTATGCAGAGATACTGTTATGATACTGACATGTTCTTTCCTAGACACCTGCATGGCTCATATCCTACCTCCTCCTTTCAGGCCTTTGCTTTAATTTCACCTTCCCAAGGAGGCTTTCCCTGACCACCTATTTAAATTTGTACCTCTTGCACCTTCCCTATCTCCCTTCCATGTTTCATTTTTCTCATAAGCACTGATTGACTTCTAACCTACCATATATTTTACTACTTACAAATTTCAGCGAGGTATCAGGTATGAACTCTAGAGCCACACTGGCATGGGTTTGAATGTGAGTTCTGTGACTTGCTAGCTGTGTGACTTTGGGCAAGTTGCTTAACCTATCTGCTGCAGTTTCATGTAGAAAATGGGGATTATAACAGGATGTACCTCACAGGGCTCTTGAGAGGGCTAAATTTGTTAGTATTTTAAGTATTTAAAGCAGTGCCTGGCAGAGTAACTGCTAGACTGGATGACTGTTAAATAAGAATAAGCTAGCCAGGGATTTTTGTCAGTTTTGTTCTATGTGGTGTCCCTATAGCTTAGAACAATGTTCAGTAAATATGTGTTGGATTTCCATTTTAAAGATGAGAAAAGTGAGGTACACAGGTGTTTTTTTCCTCTTGATGCTCACCAAGTTGATCAGAAACTGAGAGTGAGACCCAGGCACCTGTAGTTTGGTTTTTTTTTTAATTTAAAAATATTTAATTATGGTGAAATTATCATCTTAACTATTTTTTTTTTAACTGAACTGGGGGCCTCACCGCATTCGGGAAGCACACCCCAGTTCAGCATGTGGGTTCGCCTGGGCCGAAGCCGGGATTCGTTCCTCAGTCCTCTGGGCTTCAAAGTGAGCGCTTAACCTGCTGAGCCATCCTGGCTTTCCCATCTTAACTTTTTTTTTTTTTTTTTAAGATTTATTTTTATTGTTTTTGAGAGAGAGAGAGAGAGAGAGAGAGATACAGAGAACAGGGAGGGCCCAGAACAGTCTCCATAGTTGCATATCATTGGTTTTTCCACATAGTTTCATTCCACAGGTGGGCGGGGCTACACAGGGCAGGAACTGGGCCGGGGTCTCGCCCCAGTGAGAACTGAACTGGGGGCACTCCCCAGTTCAGCACATGGCTCCGCACGGTCGGGGCCGGGATTCAATCCTCGGTCCCTGGCGCTGCAAAGTGAGTGCCTAACCCACTGAGCCATCCCGGCTTCCCCCATCTTAACTATTTTTAAGTCTACTGTTCAGTAGTGTTTTTACAGTCACACTGTTGTGCAACTAATCTCCAGAATGGTTTTCATCGTGCAAAACTGAAACTCTGTACCCATTCAATAACTCCCTATTCCCCTCACCCCCAGCCCCTGGTACAGGGTAGAGCTGGGGTTTCAACTCAGTAGAATGTGATATGTGAGTAAATGAATCAAAAAAGGAACAATTAAACCTTGCAGCTGGGAGGTCTGCAAGAAACCCCGGAACGCGGAGACTGGGATACCCTTCGCGGGCCCCGGTTCAGTCACCCGCCCCTCCATGCCCCTCCCTGTTGTCCACAGCTTCGGCCACTTTCGAGGACTTCCAGATCCGCCCGCACGCGCTCACGGTGCACTCCTACCGAGCGCCTGCCTTCTGCGACCACTGCGGGGAGATGCTCTTCGGTTTAGTGCGCCAGGGACTCAAGTGTGATGGTGAGAGTGAAGGGCTGGAGGCGGGGCTTTGGGTGGAGCTCAGGGCCTGGAAGGAGGCGGAGCCTAGGAGGGCCTAGGGGAGGAGCTGGACGTGTGAGCCGCAGTGGGGCTTGGACAGAGGAGGGCAGGGCCTGGGGTGGGGCTCAGAGCCAGGAGGTGGAGCCTGGAGGCACGGCTTGGAGGGAGGGGTAGTATTCAGGAGCAGGTTTGGAGGAGGAGCTGGAGGTGGGGCCAATAGGCGGGGCTTGGTGGAGGGTGGAGCCTGAGAGATGGAACTGAGGGAGAGGTAAGGGACAGCTTGGGGGAGGAAATGGGGGCGGGGTGCACAGAGAAGAGGGCGGAGCCTATATCAGATCAACAAGAGAACCGGAGTAGGAGGCATATTTTGGAAGGAATTGGCTTACAGAATTGTGGGGGCTGCCAGCCAGTCAGCAAGGTCAGGCTGGAACGCTGAGGCAGGAGATGAAGCTGCTATCCATAAGCAGAACTTCTTCATCTGGGAAGTCTCCGCTCTGTTTTTAAACCTTTCAACTGATTAAGACAGGCCCACCAGATTAATTAGGATAATCTCCTTCACCTAAAGTCAGCTAATTGTGACTTGAATCACATCTACAGAATACCTTTACAGCAACACCTAGATTAGTTTGGATAACTGGGGATGCTAGCCTAATCAAGTTGACACATAAAGCTGATCATCAGAATCCACCCCTTGTCAACTTGGCACCTCAGTCTGCTAGGGCTGCCATAATGAAATACCACAGGCTGAGTGGCTTAAATAATAGACGTTTATCTCTGACAGTTCCAGAGCATGGAAAGTTTAATATCAAGGTTCTGTCAGGGTTTGGTTTCTGGTGAGGACTCTCTTCCTAGCTTGCAGATACCTACCATTTCACTGTGTGCTCACATGGCGTGTGGAGAGAGGGCTATTTCTGAAATATCTTCCTTTAATAAGGGCTCCGGGCTTGTAGGATCAGGACCCCGCCCTTATGACCCCACCCTTAATTACCCCCTTAAAGGCCCCATTTCCCAAATACAGTGACATTGCAGGTGAGGGCTTTAACATATGAATTGGGAGGGCACAAATATTCAGCCTACAACAAGCACCCATACACATCTTAAATCATACTCTAAAAGAAATAAAGGGACACGCTGTTGTTTTAGCCAAGATGGCTCAAGGTTAAACCCAAGTGTCAGGATCAGCAGATCCCCTCTTTCTATCTTTGATGCTTCTGAGCAAGAATGTTGAGATCTCACCAGCTTATAGATGAAGGTTCCACACCCGCCTTGGCTATGCTCTGCACAGAGCAGGTGAGGGCCATCCATTTGGCAATGACGATCTGCCTTTTCGTTATCTGTTCAGTGTTCCCGCAATTAGAGGCATATTCTTAGATGTCCCGTTGTCTAAGGATCTCCAGCTCTGTGGCTGTCATGCTCATATGGAAATCCAGGGTCTTTAATACCCTGTGTTCCGGAGGACCTACATCATCAACTAGGATTGTTACCATGCAACCCTAAATATATTATGGCATTATTTAAGACTGGGAGAATAACTATGTCAGGCCTGTAGAAAGCAAATTCAATGCATTCAAAGGTGCTATTAATATTGCCATTGTATCCAACTCTTGATGTCTTGGCATATATAACTTTCATTGTGACACAGCCCTGGTGTCATCAAATTTTAATGGGCATTCTTAGCATGACTTCATTGGCCCAGCATCCCAGATGATGCTCCAAGTTTGTATGGTTCCAAAAGATGCCCAAATGACTGTACTTCATGCTACTGACAGCTTCCAGGGAGTAGGATTCAACATGGATTCTCATGCCGGAGTCATGGGTGAGATTCTGAAATCCTGTGAAGCACGGGAGTGACTGGGAAATGGCTCCTATATGCAAAGTCCGTTTGCCATCCTGAAGTTCTCATAGCGCCAACAGGGTGCCACGTGGGCCTCTGCAGTGTGACATTGTGTACTTGAGACAGTGCCTGTGATGGAGAATTAGGAGCTGGAGAGTCTATCACAGGAGGAATACCAAAAGACAAGCTTCATGAAGCATTCTGAAAGAGGCTTCCAGAGATTAGAGGAACATTCTTCACTCCAGAACAGACAGCAGTCTTGGAACCCTTTGGAATCACCAGAGATGGACTGGAACAAGGGTTCAGGAAGCCCAATGGAAACTATACTATGAGCCTGATTCTTTCATGGGTGAGGATTGAAAAAAGGAAAATTTAAAAAGACAAAAAAAGAAAAGAACAAAGTCATGCTTCCACCTGATATGCTACAACCATCCTGAGTACAACCAAAAACACACTAACCCTCTAACCCTTTCTTTCCCAAAAAGATGATGTGTTTCCTTGGGTGCTCGTTCATGCTTCTTTGGTGTTCTGTAACTTAAATACCATGATGTAAGTGTAATTATTATTACTATCTTATGTTAGGTGATAAGGAGATGGAAAAGGGGAGGAAACAAAAATATTTGGTATACACACAAGTAGTCATAAACAAGGAAGAAATAACTCCAACCGATTACAGTCCTCATTTCTGCAACTGGTCACACGGCGGTGGCTTACTTCTTCCACTCCCAAGCAAGCACCTTGCCCACTCCTGATGCTTTGCCTGGTGGGGTGGTCCAAACCCTTATTCCTGAAAGTTCTGGGCCATTAGCAGTCTGCCTGAATTGGTTTTTTTTTATAGATTTCTGTCGACCTTAATCACACCACTGGGAGGCATCCTGAGGGATCTACAGTAATTCACATCTGCAGAAAAGGGGGGTTGGGGGGCTGGAGCTTTAGAGGCCAATGAAGGTGGAATCTGTGTCTCTAACCATCTGGCGCCCCCCACAGGCTGCGGACTGAACTACCACAAGCGCTGTGCCTTCAGCATCCCCAACAACTGCAGTGGGGCGCGAAAGCGGCGCCTGTCGTCCACGTCTCTGGCCAGTGGCCATTCAGTGCGCCTGGGCACCTCGGACTCCCTGCCTTGCATGACTGACGAGCTGGTGAGGGGCTGGACAGTGGGCTAGGTTGATGGCTGTGGGGTGACAAGTCCCAGGCATGAGGCCAACGCACTGATGTGTCTGTCCCTTCCATTCTCACTGACTGGTAGAGCCGCAGCACCACCGAGCTCCTGCCTCGCCGTCCCCCCTCGTCCTCCTCCTCATCGTCTGTCTCCTCCTATACCGGCCGACCCATCGAGCTGGACAAGATGCTGCTTTCCAAGGTCAAAGTGCCCCACACCTTCCTCATCCACAGCTACACGCGGCCTACGGTCTGCCAGGCTTGCAAGAAACTTCTCAAGGGCCTCTTCCGGCAGGGCCTGCAGTGCAAAGGTCAGTGGGGCCCCCATGGATGGGGTGGGAGACAGACAGGGTCAGTCTCCCCCAACATACACACCCAGAGCCTTAGGATCTTAGCTGGGCTTGTGGCAGAACACAAGAATCTCAGTATTCCAATTCTAGGAGCGCAGGGCCTTCACAACAGGTGTTCCCTGAATCCTGGTGTCATAGAACTTTTAGGATTGTGGGATTCTAGAAACCTAGTCATTAGAAACTTAGAATCCTAGAACCTTAGAAATCTAGATTCATGAGATAGCATGAAATTCTAAAACTGTAGAACTTGAGAATTCTAGAGTCAGAGAACCTTAGCAACATAGTATCCAAGAATTCTGTATCATAGGATTTAGCTAAAAGAATCATAGAACTTTAGACTCATAAATTTTAGAATTACCAAACTGTAGATTCTCAAAATATTAGAACTTTAGAACCATAGGAGTTTTAAAAAAGTTTTATTGTTTGAGAGAAGGTGAGGGGCGCGGGGGTAGGAGCAGTCTCCATAGCTTTATATCATTAGTTGTGACATAGTTTCATTCTACATAGGAGGATGTGGGGCAGGAACTGAACTCGGGGCCTCCCACATGGGAGGCAAGAACCTTCTCCACCATCCCAGTGGTTACCAGTTGCACCATAGTTTCAGCATGTGGGTTTGCTTGGGCCAGGGCTAGGATTCAATTCTCAGACCTCACTGTTGCAAGGCAAGAGCTCAACCTGCTGTGCTATCTCGGCATCCTTAGAACCATACGATTTGAGAATAATAGGAGCCTAAAGGCATCACATTTGAGTCTAAGAAGTCTAGAACCATATATAACCATGGAACCATAGTCTTAGAGTTCTAGACATCTAGAACCCTAGAATTTTGAATGACCAAATTCTAGAATACCAGAAGTCTAGATCATTAAAAACTTAAAGCCATCCAATTCTAGAATTCATTGGAACAGTTAGTAGAATCTTAGATGTCTAGAGCTAAAAAACCATAGTAACATTAAGTTCTACAATCTTGGCTATACAGAATCCTAGAACTTTGGAATCATCAGCATCTGGAGACTTAGAAATCCAGAATCATAGAACTCTAGAATCATTGAATTCTAGAGTTTTGCTATATAAAACCCTAAAACCTTGAACTGCAGGGAGTCTTAGCAGTCTAGAATCAGAACTATATGATCATAAATGTGTGTAGAGTTTCAGAAACATGGACATTAAACTCTGGAATCTGAGGAAGCCGGGATGGCTCAGTGGGTTAAGGGCTCACTTTGCAGCGCCGGGATGGAGGATCGAATCCCGGCCCCAGCCCGTGCGGAACCATATGCTGAACTGGGAGCTCCCCTAGTTCAGTTCTCTCTCTGTCTCTGTATCTCTCTCTCTCTCTCTCTCTCTCTCTCTCTCTCTCTGTGTCAAAAATAAATAAATAAATAAATAAATAAAAATATATTAAAAAACAACAAAAAACTCTGGAATCTTAGAAAGTAGAATCATGGACCTTAGCAAAACAGTGACATCAAATTCTAGAATCTCTGATGTACAGAATCCTACAACCTTGGAATCATACGGTGTCAAACTCAATTAAAACACGGGCCATTTGGTACAACAGGCAAGGTTCACGCGGGCCACATCACATTTACAAATGTCACTGGAACTGAGTCAGCGCATTTATACACGCCCACAGGCCCCCAGGAAAGGCACTGGGCCATGTGTATACTCGTTTTCGTAGTTAAAGGGTTAACGAGGGGATTGTGTGTACGGTATTGCCTCAATCTCCCCTAAGCACTATTTTCTTCATAACAATTTTTTCTATTTTCATTTTATTTCAGAGCATCATGGGCCACAAAAAATTACCCCCTGGGCCGCCAGTTTGACACCCCTGCTCTAGAGCAATGGGTTCTCAACCAGAGGCAATGGTCATCCCCAGAGGATGTTAGGAGAGATGTTGTTTGTTATACAGGGATGATGCAACTGGCATCTGGTGGGTAGAGGTCAGGGGTGCTGTAAAACATTCTATGGTGATAACACAGCGTCCCACAACAAGGAATTAGCCAGCCCAAAATGTTCACAGTGCCAGCCCCAGGTTGAGAAACTCTGCCCTTGAGTGTTCAAAGTCTAGAATCATAGAATGTTAGACCTTATTAGAAGTTGAGGGTAATGGATATTTGCAGTGTTTGAACTTTAGAGCTTTAGAGCCACAGACACTTACTCTGACTCTGTTATTTATTTAATCTAGTCTTTCCATAGGTGGGAAAACTGGCTCAAAGAGGGGACAATCAGGGGTGGGTCATCCAGGTTTCCTGTCCCAAATAGCAAGAGCAAACTCTTTTGAGCCTTGGGGTTAGGGGCCAAGATTGATCCCTTACAGGTGAGCTCTCTTCCCCCTCCCACCTGTCTCCTTGTTCCCTGCCCTACTTCCAGATTGCAAGTTTAACTGTCACAAACGCTGCGCCACCCGTGTTCCTAACGACTGTTTGGGGGAGGCACTTATCAACGGAGGTAAGAGGCTGTGGGCTGAGCAGGAAGGGGCTGGGGCCAGACTGGGTGGAGGCCCCTCTCATGCCCCATTCTCCTAGATGTGCCAATGGAGGAGGCTGCTGATTTCAGTGAGGCTGACAAGAGCGCCCTCATGGATGAGTCAGACGATTCTGGTGTCATCCCGGGCTCACACTCGGAAAATGCCCTCCATGCCAACGAGGAGGAGGAACTCGAGGGAGGCAAGGCCCAGAGGTACCCAGGGTGCCCTCTGGGGATGCCCTTCCCCATCGCTACAATGGGTTGACATCACCCTGTACTTGTAACTTTCCCAGGTTCCTGAAGTAAGCCATTTAAATACCCACACTTTTAAATGTAACCTTTTATCCCTGATTTACATTTTTAGAGTTTTTATAGGAACATATTTTTAATCTATATTGTATTTTGGAACTGGTAATATAATCATTCAAAAGATATATATACCGTAGTTGAACCTTCCCACTTCCCTGGCTCCCAGCTGCCCAGTTCCTCTTCCTGGAGGAAGCCACTGTGATCAATTTCCGGTGGATCCTTCCAGAAAGTCTTTGTATATTTACAAAGAGTGAGCAAAAACATACACTCTGGGACCAGACTGCTGTGTGGCCTTGAGTAAGAGATTAACCTCTCTGAGCCTCAGTTTCCTCATCAGTAAAGTGGGGATAAAATAGGATCTACCTATTGTGAAGATGAAATGAATGAATACAAATTAAGAACCCAGGGGGAAAGCCGGGACGGCTCAGCGGGTTGAGCGCTCGCTTTGAGGCCATGAGGACCGAGGATCGAATCCCGGCTCCGGCCCAGGCAGAACCCACGTGCTGAACTGGGGAGTTCCCACAGTTCGGTTCTCTAGCTGTCTCTGTCTCTGTCTCTCTCTCTATCTGTCAAAAAGTAAAATAGAAATAACTATGCACTGAAGACAAAAAGATAATTTCTCTCTATAAATGTGAAAAGATAAAAAAAAAACAAAAACAAACAAAAAAAAAAAAACAAAGAACCCAAAACAGTACCTGGTACACAGTAAGTGTTAACTCTTACCACAGAGCACTAACATCTTAAAAGGGAAGGGAAAATACCCATTTCTTTCAACCATTTTGGCCTCAGATTGACTTGTATGGCCTTTAAAAAAAAACTCTGCTTCTCCTTTCAGTGCCTCAGTCTTCTAGTCTGTTAAATAGGGAAGGGGAACTATCCCCAAGGACCTGATGGGCAGTGGCTTTCATCTGGTGTCACCAACCGGAGCCACGTGGAAACCCAGGTTCCCTTTCTCCAGGTCTTTCCTGAAAGTGTTTATTAACTGAATAATAGACCTTCAGAATTAGACCTTGGTGAACTTGGAGGGAGAAGGGGTTGGGAGAGGCAGCCAATTTCACAGATGAGGAAACAGTCTCAGGGAGGCAAAGGAAAGTGGCCAAGGCCACCCAAATCCTGGTCTAGGGCAAGGATCAAGAGGTAGTTGGTTCTGGAGTTGGGCAAATCCGTTGATCTCTCTTGGCCTCGTGACTGTATTAACAGCATGTGCACAGATGAGGGAAAGGAGGGACAGAGAGATTGAGTCACTTGCCCAGCTGGCTGCACAATCACTGGGCTCAATACTAGTTAACACTTATTTGAGGCCCAGTCTTTGCCAAGCACTGTGCTAAGCTCTTTTAGTGACATGGCCCTCACTCATAGCAATCCCTTAGGGTGGAGAAACTGAGGCACAGAGAGGTTGGGTAATTTGCCAGGCAGCCTGACTTTGGAACTCAGTCTCTGAAGAGGCCCCTTCCTTATCATGGGGAATATGCAAAACGGGGGAGGGAGGAGTGTGCCCCCCCCCAAATCAACTCCCAAGCTGCTCAGACATGCTCCCTATGTCTCCAGGCACTAGGGTTAGTTTTTGCTTGTAGTAACCTCTCATCCCTCCCTCTCCCCTCTTCAGCTCCCTGGGGTACATCCCCTTAATGAGGGTGGTGCAGTCAGTGCGACACACAACTCGGAAATCCAGTACCACACTGCACGAAGGCTGGGTGGTTCATTACAGCAACAAGGACACATTGGTGAGTGGGCGGGGTGGGGCCGGGTGGGGTGGAGCCAGCATTAGGGGTGGGGCAGGATATATTTCAGGTGGGGGTGGGGGGGCTGGTTGTGGAGGGTTGGGTTGTGCTCTTGGGCAGCTGGAATTAGAGGCGGGAGAGGGGCAAGGCCTGAGTTAAGAGGTGGGGTTAAGGCCGAGGTCCTGGCTCATGGGGTAAAGATAGAGTTAGGGCCAGGCTTGGCTGGTGGAAAGAGAAGCCCAAGTAGACAACCTCACCCACAAAAACCTCTCCCAACAGAGGAAGCGGCACTATTGGCGCCTGGATTGCAAGTGTATCACCCTCTTCCAGAACAATACAACCAACAGATACTACAAGGTGGGTCTTCTCACTCCCAGTTCCCTCAGACTTTCCCTCTCTGCCCACCACCTTCTCCATTCCTCTCCCAGATGTTGGAGAACCATATCCTCCGCACACCCACTGCTTGCCTGCTTTGTTTCCAGCCCATCAGCAAGTGCTGCGCTGCCCGTTTGTCTGATTCCGGCCTGACCACTTTCTAGCTGAGGGACTCAGGGTAACTTGACTCACCTCCCTGCACCTCACTTCTCTCATCTGTAAAAGGCTTCAAAGAATAGCCTTCCCCTCAGGGCTCTGGTCAGAATTCAGAGAATCTACAGGAAGCAATTAAGCAATTAGATTAGGGCGTGGCATGTATTATGCCCCCAGTAATTATAAACTTGTTATAATTATTACACTGTAATTAATTTATTGGATTATTGATTTGTATTCATCACCACCTCCCATGCAGCTTCATTCAGCCAGCCTCCCACCTAGATGGCTGCAGCAGTCTCCTTACTGGCCCCTTGATTCTTCTGTTGCCCTCAGTCTTTTTTGACATGGCAGCCAGAAGAGTTGATTAAAACTGTCAGAACCCTCCAGTGGCTCCCACTGCCCTTAGAATAAAATCCAGCACTGTTCACAGTGGCCAGAACATGGAAACAACCAAAATGCCCTTAGATAGATAGATGACTGGATAAAGAAGATGTGGTACATTTACACAATGGAATGCTACTCAGTGATGAGAAATGATGAAATACAGTCATTTGTGGCAACATGGATGGACCTAGAGACCATCTTATTAAGCGAAATAAGTCAGACTGAAAGAATCCGGAAACATATGACCTCACTTATAGGTGGAATATAAAACTGAAAGAAACAGACACAGAGACCTATGGACACTCAATAGCTTGGTGATTGCCTGAGGGAAGGGGAGGAGGGGGGAGGGAGAGAGGGAAGGGAGGTGGGAGAGGGCACCAGCATTATGGACACACTCAATAGTTTGGTGGTTACCTGGAGAGGGGGGAGGAGGGGGGAGGAAGAGTAGGGGGGGGTGGGAGTGGACACCGGATTTATGGAGATGGAAGGGGAGCTGATTCGGGGTGGTGGGCACATAACGAGATGAATGGGTGATGTGATGTGGAATTGTACATCTGGAAACTATCTAGTTGTTACCAATCAATGTCACCCCATTAAATTTAACAATAAAAAAAAATTTTTTTAAAAAGAGAATAAAATCCAGACACTTTGCTGTCACCTGCCCTGGCATCTTCCATACACATCTATCACTGATCTCTTCCCATCCTTCCCAACTTCCTCAGACCATGCTATCTCAAAACGCCATCTTTGCCATCTCAAATGCTATCCTCACCATTATGTCCCTCTCCCAGTTTTATTGGCTGCATAAGTCTGTCTGTCTTGTCATCCTTTCCTTCTTTTCTTCCTGTCTCCTTTCTTTCTCTTTCAATGCTTTTCAGAGCACACCCTTTTCCCTCCCCATAGGCCCTGCACCTTCTCTCCCACTGGGGCCCCCTCAACCTCCTTCATGGTCTCCTGTCTGAGTCCCAGCCATCCTCAACACACAGCCAGAGAGACCTGCCCCTCCCTTGCTCTAAAGCCTTCCATAACTCCCCAGGGCATTGGAGGTAGAGCCTAGGCTCCTCCCTGTGTGGCCTGGCCCTCGCCTCGTTTTCTTCATTTATTCATCAAACATGGCATACCTACTATGTGCCAGGCACTATTCATGTGATGGGTATACAGCATAGCTTTTGAACATAAGCCTTTCCTACCTCAGGACCTTTGCACATGCTGTTTCCACCATTCCTCTACCTGCTAGCCTCTTTTTACCTTTCTGATCTCTACCTCAGTGAAACTTCCTCCAGGAGGCTTTTCCTGACCACACCATGCAAACCAGGCCATTCCCCACTGACACTGGAGTCTGTGTACTTTTCTGAGTAAGTGGGTGGGGGCAGGGTCTTCCTGGTGTCCTCATCTGTGCTGGCTTTGTGTCCTGCCAGGAAATTCCACTGTCAGAAATTCTTACCGTGGAGCCCGCCCAGAACTTCAGCCTCGTGCCACCAGGCACCAACCCCCACTGCTTTGAGATCATCACTGCCAATACCACCTACTTCGTGGGCGAGACACCTGGTGGGGCCCCAGGGGGGCCCAGCGGGCAGGGGGCTGAGGCTGCCCGGGGCTGGGAAACGGCCATCCGCCAGGCCCTGATGCCCGTCATCCTTCAGGACGCACCCAGTGCCCTGGGTCATGCACCCCACAGTAAGTCCCCATCTGGGATCCCTGAAAAGATGTATCTGGAAAGATTTGGGTGGGCTTCTGGGGAAGGAAAGAGCCAGGGAAGGCAAGAAATGTCACAGTGGCGACTGTGGCTTCTGGACTTAGCAGGCCCAGGTCCAAATCTCCATTAAGCCCTGGGCCTGAGGTGCAGCCTTGGGCATGTAACTTCCCCTTCCTGAGTTTTGTCTAGGTGGTGATAAACTCCTCTAGATTGTGAGTTGAGACCTTTTCCTGCATTTACTGAGTGCCTCCTTTGTGATGGGCCTCTGCTGGGCAGTGCTGGGGACACAGCTGTGACCAAGATATCCCAGGACCTGGCCTCTCAGGGTTCACAGTCCAGTGGGGGAAATGGAGCTGTCTTTAGACAGTGGCCCCAGAGTGAGCAGGGCTAGGACATGGCAACTAGAGGGTTGGAGAAGCCCAGAGAAGGTGCCTGACCCAGACTGGGTATTCAGGAGGGCTTCCTGAAGGAGGCAACATCTGGGCTGAGACCTGGAAGCTGAGGAAGGGTGAGACAGAGGAAAACAAAGGGGATATGATATCAGGTAGAGCAAAGGACAATCAGAGAGTGCCAGGTTCCCAACCTTCTAGAGCTTATAACCCAGTGTAGGTGACATACTAATTAGCTCATCTAGTACAATGACAACTATTACTTAGAACGTGTGCTAGAGTAATCTGACATGGCCCCAGGAGAGACATTTGAACTGAGACTGAAGGTTGAGGAGGATTTAACTAAATCCAGAATGAGGGTAAGAGGCTGTTCCTGGTAGAGGGAACAGTGAGGGAACAGCAAGCACAGTTCCGGAGGCAGGAGAGACCTTGTGATATTTGAGGCCCAGAGAGGAGGCCAGTGTGTCAGGGACACAGACGGCATGGTAGGACTTGAAGTCAAAGAAGTAGATGAGGGACCACACCCTGCCTGATGGACCATTTAAGGGGCTTGGGCTTCTTTTTTTTTAATATATTTTTATTTATTTATTTATTTTTATTTTTGACAGAGAGAGAGAGAGAGAGAGAGAGATACAGAGACAGAGAGAGTACTGAACTGGGGGAGCTCCCACTTCAGCATATGGGTCCACACGGGCCAGGGCCGGGATTCGATCCCCGGTCCCTGGTGCTGCAAAGTGAGCGCCTAACCCACTGAGCCATCCCGGCTTCCCCTTGGGCTTCTTTTTGAGCGCACTGGGGAGTGAGCCATGCGGTTCTGAGCAGGGAATGGACAGCGTCAGGTTTGTGTTTCAGCAAGATCCGTCTGGCTTCCCTGTGGAAGGTGAATAGGGAAAAGCAGGATAGGATCAGGGAGATGAGGGAGGAGGCTGAGGGGGGAGGAGAAACACTCAAATGGCAGAAGGATCATGACTTTGGAAATGTCTGCTTCTGGTTGGGTTTGTAGTGGGGCAAGTTCAGGGGAAGATGCTGGAGTCAGTTTGGAATTGTCCCCTGAGCCTGTTTCCTCTGGAGAATGGGATCAGCATGCCTTCCTTGGTACCGAGATCACTCGTGGTGTCATTTCTCGAGCCCCCTTCGGCACATCTCATTTACCCTTCTCTGTGGTCCTGTGAGGGTGGTCCTTATATTATTCCCATTCTCCAGATAAGGAAACTGAGGTTCACAGTGGACAAGTCAGTAGCCTGAAGTTGCACCTTAGATCACCCATATTCAAACCAGAGGCTGCCTCGAGTTACGGATGAACATAATCCTGAGCCTGGGGTCCCCTCACCTCCACCTCTCTCCTCTCCCCAGGACAAGCTTCTCTGAGCATCTCTGTGTCTAACAGTCAGATCCAAGAGAATGTGGTGAGACCCCCCTCCCATGGCCCAAAGGATGTCCTCTCCCTCCCACACAGCCTCCTAGCTCTTCCACCCTCCCTGCCCTCCTTGAACCCCCATCTCCATTTGCACCCCTGATCCTCCCTGTCCCCGCTCTGCAGGACATTGCCACTGTCTACCAGATCTTCCCAGATGAGGTGCTGGGCTCAGGGCAATTTGGAGTGGTCTATGGTGGTAAGGACGCTTCAGAGCAAAGCCAAGGGGGGTCCTGGGGGCTTCTGGGCTCCAGACCTTCCTTTCCTTCTGCTTGGCCACCTGTCATCTCCTGATTTGGGTGATTAGGAGGCTAGGTTCTGAGGCAGATGGTCACAGGCTATCCTTTTCTTTTTGGGAAGAGCCAATGGTATGAACAGGGAGGGCAAGTTTGCCCTCTGATTGGCCAGAGAGCTAGAGGCTAGATTCTCATTCGTTATAAATCTAGTTTTCCGTGTAAGCGTTCCCTCCTTGGAGCTTTTTCTTTATCTTCCTTCATTCTACCTTTATTCCCAGGACCTCCTGCCCCTCCCATCTCTCCGTGGGGGGGGGGGGGGGGGGCCTCAGAGCCATCTTAATAGCCTTCCATCCACCTTTGCCCAACACTGGCTGTGTCTCTGTACTGGGAGTTTGTTTCTCTTGCCAGGACTGGGAAGTCCTGCTTCCCTCATCCCCTAACTGCCCTAACCCCTGCCCAGGAAAACACCGGAAGACAGGACGGGATGTTGCGGTAAAAGTCATTGACAAGCTGCGTTTCCCCACCAAGCAGGAGAGCCAGCTCAGGAATGAAGTGGCCATTCTGCAGGTGACCATTGGAGTCTGGTTCAGCTCTGCTTCTCTCCAGAAAGGGCCTTTCCTTCTCACCTCCTCCTCTCAGCGACCAGCTGAGCCAGTCTGGTGGTGGTCAGGGAAGGCTTTTGGAGAAGGGGCTATGCATGTTGAGACTGAAGGAGTGGAGAGGGTGTTCTGAGCAGAATGACCAGCCTGCACAAAGGGAACATGCTATCTTCCAGGAGCCTGGAGTTCAAGGTTACCAGATGGTTTATGTGGTGGGGTGTGAGGTCAGGGAGGAGGATGGGGTCACACCCTGTGGACTGTCTCCTGAGGGTACTGGAAAGCCACAGAAGAACGTTGAGCAAGGAAGGGACAGAGTCGGGTGTGTGCTTCAGAAAGATCCCTCAGGCTGCTGTTTTAGGGTAGGTGGAAAGGGGCAGGACTGAAGCCAGCAGCCCAAGGAGGAGACTGAGTGGGGTCCTGGTTGGGAGAAAGAGGGTCAGGCCAGGCCAGGGCTGGGGGTAAAGGGAGGTGGCACAGATTTAAAAGGTACAGATTCCTTCTATTTCTCCACACTTCCTCCACTTCCTCTCTCCCTCCTGCAACCCTGGGCCGGCCCCAGAATTTCATAAAGAGCCTGCTGAACACCTGGTGGTTGACCCAGGGTTGGTTCTGTCTTGGCCTGTGGGAAGCCCCTTTTCCTCCCTCAGTGCCACCCCCGGGGAACAAGCTGCTGTTCAGGGACTTCCTTCTCGTTTGTCATCCACCTACTCCTGTGGCTTGTCCTCTGGGGTCCTGAGTTCGGGGGTGACCTGAGCCCTGACCACCCCACGTGACCCCCTCACCTCATTCCAGAGTCTACGGCACCCAGGGATCGTGAACCTGGAGTGCATGTTTGAGACACCCGAGAAGGTGTTTGTGGTGATGGAGAAGCTCCATGGGGACATGCTGGAGATGATCCTCTCCAGCGAGAAGGGCCGGCTGCCCGAGCGCCTCACCAAGTTCCTCATCACCCAGGTGCGTGCACCCACCCTGCCCACGGCCACACCCTGTCAGCTCCCCACCTGCCCTGTGAGGCCCCAGGTGCCAGGGGTCAGGGACACACTGGATGGGAGTTACAATAGTGGACAATAGAAACTAATAATAGAGTAGTAATAACAATAGAAGAAATAATAGTGCTAAAAATGTTGATAAT